>JAECUM010001817.1:3881-32865 GCA_016617855.1 Megalonaias nervosa | reverse complement strand
AGAGAGAGAGAGAGAGAGAGAGAGAGAGAGAGAGAGAGAGAGAGAGAGAGAGAGAGAGAGAGAGAGAGAGCTTGCTTTGGACATTTTCATATTTTAGAACATTATACTATGTTTAAGAAACAACAACAAAAACAAAACATTATATACATCACAGTATGTATACCACGTAACCGAGGAATTTACTGTATAATATCGACATGGTTTGCAACTTTGTATCATTGATAAACACTGTAGATAAATCCCAAGGAAAGTGCACACGTATCGTTACGACGAACCATATTCTTATAGGTTACTTGGTGTAATTTCTATTTCGAGGTTTTAATCCAGTCCAAATTCCTTTTCTCTTTCACTCCACATTTCTGCTTAGTTTGTCCGTTATGCATTAGAGGGGAGGGGGAACAGAAATCAGAAAGGATTATGATGAAAATGTGTACCATATTGAATTCATTTGGAAAACGAGGATTATTAATACTTTTTATCGTTATTTTCATATGTCACTAATGATTAATTTGTGGAAATTCATCATTGATCTAGAATCAACTGCAGACGGCCGCTAGAATGTTTATATATGCTTATTATTGCGCCATGGGCAGATCTCAATTTGATATACCAATAGTATTGGTATATTAAATTGCTTTATACCAACACTTTAAATGCATGTTATTATATATATATATATATATATATACACTTATATATATATATATATATATATAACTAACTATATATATATATATATATATATATATATATATATATATATATGACAAAATGTTTTTGACAATTTGTATAGGTTGTAAAATAGAATAGGTTTTAGGAAAAAAATGAACAAATTTAAACGAAAAACTATTTTGATATTCTTTAAAAGAAAATAATCATACTTCGTAACGTATACAAATAAGAGAGAAAATACAAACTGACATATCTTGCGCATTCTAATTACAATATTTATACACATTTATTTTTTCATGCTAAAAATGATATGCACAACGACATTTTCATTTTTTAAGTCTTCCGGTCAAATTATCAATATTGATTTATAAAACAATAATACTTAACAGATAATACAAATAATTTTGTACGATATTTTACAGAAGACGTATACATTTTAACAGATAATACAAATAATTTTGTACAATATTCTACAGAACACGTGTACATTTTAACAGATAATACAAATAATTTTGTACAATATTCTACAGAACACGTGTACATTTTAACAGATAATACAAATAATTTTGTACAATATTCTACAGAACACGTATACATTTTAACAGATAATACAAATAATTTTGTACAATATTCTACAGAACACGTGTACATTTTAACAGATAATACAAATAATTTTGTACAATATTCTACAGAACACGTGTACATTTTAACAGATAATACAAATAATTTTGTACAATATTCTACAGAACACGTGTACATTTTCTATGATTAGCCATACTGTACATGAGATACTATAACAAATATATTTTTTTTTAGAGAGAGAGAGAGAGAGAGAGAGATAGAGAATAATGCTGAGTATTTTGTCAGTGTTTAGTTGCTTCAATATGAAACTCTTACTAGTTAATTTTATTGCTTGTTTTTATCTTTCAAGTTGATGTTAGTATACTAAATCGGAGTTCTGGCTCATTTTTTGCAGCTGATGTGGGTGGGTTTGTGGGCTCATTTTGTTTTTCCCGTGCCCAAAGTGAGTGATGGCCCCCAATGATCCGTTACGTCTTTTTAATCACTCTTTGTTGCCTTGTTATGCGATATATTATAGATGTGCTTGTCGTATAGCGAAGATGGATCTTCCATGTTGACCGTGGAGTAGTGACAGATTGGTTTCTAGTAAGGATGTTCGCAGCAGCATTCCAATATTGAATTAAGTGAAAAGCATAGTGCCGCTTTTTTGAAGAGTGCGAATAAGGATTTTACTTATATTCCTGAGATGATATATTATGACGAGAGCGAAGACGTGTACGAGAACGAGGAGTGGGTGAGGTGTAGTTATAGTCATCAGCGTCCAATGCAACAGTATAATCAACAACACCATATAAAAAAGTAATTTGAGGCGTGTTAATCTATCGGCGCTACAGCGAGATCAGTTTTATTGTTGGTTAAATAGGGTGACTCGAGTTCAGTTGGTGGATAGTGTGAAATTTATAAAATTTGAGTATGTGTTCAAGCGTATATTTGAGGTGATGGGTCTTCACGAGCAAAGAAAATATCAATATCAAAGTGCTTAAGTTTGTTCCGTTTTCTTATTTCAAGCTCAAAAAAAATATGCCAAGTTTGCATGACTGAGAAGGATTAAAATCGCCTATGCTAACTAAGAGCTTTTGCGACTCGTTAATGCTCAATTGTTGAGCTTTTTAATTGGTCGGTGTTTCAGGAATGATGCCGCAAAAACACCACTTTTGTGTACGATAGTCGTACTTTTTAATTGTATGTCAGGAGGTGGAAAGGAGGAAGGGGACCCGGCGGGGGACGCCAACCGCTGATGCCGTGTACGCTCCAAAGGGCCCGGACCGACGTGATTGTATGTCAATTTCTGTCCAGTTGTGCTAGTGGACGTTCCCTATCCCCAATATTGTGTGGGCCACCTGTGCAATTGATCTAAGTTTCTGAGTTGAAGATTGCCTATTTTATCCTTGTGTAGTTGGAATTTTGTGTACTAAGCGTACTTTTAATGGCGAAATTACACCAATCAGCCGGGTGTCAGCAACCCTGTGGGTTTTTTTTTTGGGGGGGGTCACGCATTGTTAGTATTAGTTGTTGTTTTTGATGGCGGAGGGACTAAAGGATCAGGGTAGTTTTGTACGATGGTGTTATCGAATGAGGCCTTCTATTGCCAATGGAAGTGCCTCCCTTGTATATAAAAGTAGGGGGTGAGAGTAGAGATGGGGGGGTGGGGGGGTGGGGGGAAGGGGATTCTTGGTGGAAAATCTGTGGGCAACACAGGCTTGTTGTTTCCAGGATTCCACCCAGATGTTGCTAGTATATTTTCCCTAGCACCTGTTTTAGGCCCCTTGTGTTAGTAAAGGTGAGGGTGGAATAAGAGGAAAGTGAAGAGAGGGCTTATAGTGGAAAGTCTTTGTTCAACATAGGCTTGCTGTACGCAGGATTCCACCCAGGTGTTCGCTAGTCTGTTTTCCCAAGCGCCTGTTTTGGGCCCTATTTGTTAGTGAGGGGGTTAGTAGAGGATGGGTGGAAAGGAGAGCTTTTGTCCGGAAGTGTTAAGCCAGTGCTTGCTCGAGGAGGTGGGCCAGTGCTTACCCAGGATTGTGCCAGTGCCTGCACGGGGAGGTGGGCCAGTGCTTGCCCAGGGGAGGGTATGGATTTGAGCCAGTGCTTGCTCGCTCTTGTGTGGGCGAGAGCTTGCCCATGGGAGGGACGGGGGTTTGGTTTTTTAGTTTTTGATTTGGAGGGCTAGTGCTTGCCCTGTGGAGGTACTGGTCCTTCCTGGTTCTGTTCTTCCGGTGTTGGATGGCTAGTGCTTGCCCTGTGGAGGTTCTGGACCTTCCTTGTTCTGTTCTTCCGGAAGGTCTCGTTCTTGTCCGCCAAGTGGAGGTTAATATTCCAGTCGTTTTCCTGTGTTCACTTGGCTGTATTCCCCAGTTGCCTCTCTCTTGTCTTTTGTCTTCCTTGTCTTGATTTGATTATTTTCTGTCAATCGTCAATTTTGAATTGATATTGTACCCTTTTTGTTTTGTTAATGTCATGCATGGGGGATGGGATGGGAGATGGGAGGGGAAGATGAGAGAAGAGATAAGGTATATATATATATATATTTTATTTATTTATTTTTTTTTTGTTGTTTGTTTTGTTTTGTTTTCCTTCCCTTTATTATTACTTACTAGTTGTTAGTTGATTATGTGTTGGTTAGTGGTTATGTTAGTTAATGTGGATGGCTGTGCTTTGTTAGTTTGTTTTAGTTGAATAGTGTTGGAGTAGTGTTGTTTTAGTTTGTCGCATGCTATGAACAGAGTGGTTTTTTTGTGGCGTTGTTTAGTCTATATTATATTGTTGGTTCTGTATGGTTGGCTTTTGATGTCTTGGTCCTGTTTGCCCTTGTTATACTTGCCTGTCCCTCGACGCGATTGTGTTTCTGATTAAACTTATTGGTGTCCATCTGTGGCGCTGTGCACCCCCTTGTTGTTTAAGGTGAATCTCGATTCCTTATGTGTGTAAGTTTTTTTTTAGGACTCGCCTTTTGGCTTGGCAGTTGTTGCCATAGTCCTGCCTCTCTTGTTGTTGCTAGTGCCCTTATGTGTCCTTTTGTCTTGGTATTTTAGTTAAGATTTGCCCGTTAATTGGTCCTTGTGCCATAGTCTTATTTCCCTAGTTGAATCTGATGTTCAATGGTATTTCCGGCTCCCTCGTTGTTGCGTTTGGTTTTCAATTCCTTGCGCCTTTTAAGGCTGATTTCAGGACTTGCTTTTTAACTGACGACTTGCCATAGTCCTTTTGTGTTTGCATGTTGTTTTACTTACCCTGTGTCCAGATTAATCCTGTTGTTGTCATTGTTATGATGTCTAGTAGTCCTGGTTCTCTCGTCTTTACCATTGGATTTCGATTCCTTATGATTTTTAGGTTGGTTTGGGGACTTGTTTTTTAGCTGGCGTTTTGCCATAGTCCCCTTTTTAGTCCTGGTCCTGTTGTTGGTATGTTGTCTGGTAGGTAAGTGTATTAGGATTAATTGTTAATTGTTAAGTCTGATTAATAGGTTAGTAGGATAAGTGTGTGCTAGCGTGTTGGACGCCTGGTAGTACTTGTCTCTGAGCCGTGGGTCTAGGCTCATTGTCATAGTCCTGATTTGTTGTGTTGCTGGTGTTTTCCATTTTGTTTATATGCGACCATGTTTTTGGATCCCCTTTAGGTACGAGGTGACGTTTTTGTAAGTAAGTTCTGTATTTGTGTTCTTGGTTTTATCCAATATCTCTGGGTATGTTGTTGGTGATCCAATGCGTTTCTGGTATTCTTGGAAGCTGTTCCGCTGCACATTGTAGGTGGCACATGTGTTGAATATGTGGTCGAGCGTCTCTGCTATTGGGCAGTGAGGATAGTTGGCTGTTTGGTTCCCTTGGTCTTTGAGGTACCTTCCGAAGCTCCCTTTCAGTAGTGTTTTTCCTGTCATGATTCTGTTGATAATCCTTAAGTCATTAACTTCCATGTCCTTTGGGGTAATGATTTTGCTGGATACTTCTTTTGTAGTTGGTGGAGATGCCTTCCCTTGTTGGAGTTGTTCCATATGTGTTGCCATTTTGTGTTTATTTTCTGTCTAACCTGACTAGAGTTCTTGGACGCTGTAGGTGAGGGAGTGTGTTTCGTTGTTGTGGAGATTCTTTTTTGCCACTGTGTCCGCTTTGTCGTTCCCGGGGAGATTTATGTGTGATGGCACCCAGAGGAATTCAATGGTGTGTTGATTTATCTCGAGTTCTCGAATATGTTGCATATTTGCTCTGGTTCGTGTTGCACCTGTTTCTAAGGTTTTGAGGACGCTGAGAGAATCCGTGATGATAACATGGCGCTGCTGGGTTTGAGTTTTGATCCATTTTAGTGCTTCGTTGATTGCCCAAAATTCGGCTGTGTAGATGGAACAGTCATCTGGAAGTCGAGCTCCAATTTGTATTTGTTGTTCTGGTACCACGATTGCTGCTGCCGTTCTGTTAGGTTCCTTGGATTTAGATCCGTTCGTGTATATTTTAGTGTATTCCGTATATTGATCCTGGAGTAGTTTTTGAATGTCAAGTAGCATCTTGCAGGGATTTTGTTGTTTGGTTCCGGATGTCTGTGCTATGAGGTTGATGTTTGGGGTATTATTTCTCCACGCGGTGGGGTCCTAGATTTGCCGTTGCTCCGCTTGTATGTCAGTTAATTGGAGTTCTGCGCAGAGGGTATGGACTTTCTTGCTTGCTGGTGGGTTTGGTACAAGTTTTTGATTGAATGATCTTTCGCATAGCTTAGTTAGCGCCTTGGTTGGGTTTGCGTCGCTGTATATTGAGTTCCTGATGGTATGTCTTAGGATTTGTTCCTCTGCGTAGTTGTAGGGGTAGTTCTCCTGTTAGTATTTGTAACTCTTGAAGTGATGTGTTGGGTAGTGTTCCAGTACATAGACGGAGAATCTTGTATTGAAGAGAGTCCAGTTGGGATAGCAGTTTGTTGTTGGCTGATGCGTAGACCTGGCAGCCGTAGTCCCATCTTGATCTAATTAATGATCGGTATAACATAAGTAGTGTAGGTTGATCAGCTCCCCATGTAGTTCCTTTGAGGTGTTTCAGCAAGTTGATGTCTTGTTGTGATTTTTTGACAAGATTTTCGATGTATGGTTTCCATGTGAGTTGTTCATCTAGTAGTAGTCCCAGGAAGTGGGTTTGTTTTACGAACTCGATGGGTGTGCCTTATAGGTAGAGTTGCGGGTATTGGGTTTTCGGTTGTTGGGGTGGGAGAAGAGCATCCCGACAGTTTTGGTACTTGAGATTTTAAAGCCCCAGTTATTCGCCCATCTGGTGATGTCGTCCAGTCTTTGTTGTATCTGTGTGATGTGGTGTCTGTTGTTGGGGTTTCCTGCTTTCCAGATTCCGCTATCATCCGCGAATTGAGATAGGTTGATGGTGCTATGTAGATATTCTTATAGGTTGTTGACCATAAGGTTGAATAGAATGGGGCTTATCACACTTCCTTGTGGGGTTCCGTTGTCCAATGTGTATGTTTCAGAGGATGCATCTCCTACCCGGGTCTTAATTCGTCTTCCTGTGAGGAAGTTGGAGACACAGCGGTGCATTTGTCCTGTTATTCCATATTGGTTGAGTTTGGCAATTAGCCCCTTGGTCCATACTAGGTCGAAGGCCTTTTCTAGGTCGAGGAATATGGCTATGAGATGGCGGTTCTTTTTCCTTGGTGCGTTGAAAGCGAGTTTGATGTCGGCTTCAAGTCTGATGAGTTGGTCTATGGTAAATCGTTTGGGCCTAAATCCGCTTTGATTTTCCGTGAGTAGATGGTTTCGTTCGAGATGGTGTAGGAGTCTGTTGTTGATCATCGTCTCCATAATTTTGCAGATGGTATTGGTGAGTGAAATTGGGCGATAGGATGAGGTAAGTTTGGGGTCTTTCCCTGGTTTTGGAATTGCTATTACAATGGCTTGCTTCCAGGTGGTGGGTATGTTTCCAGTGTTCCAGATGAGGTTGATTAAATCGAGGATAATCCGTTGCATGTTGTCAGGTAGGTGTTTGTAGATTTCGTAGCCAAGATTATCCTCTCCCGGTGAAGTGGATTTCTTGTGACGGAGCGCTTTGTGCCATTCTTGCAGTTGGAAGTTGTCGTTGAGCGGTGATTTCTCGTTGGTAATCTCCGCAGTCCGGTCCTTAAAGAGATGTGGGTATTTTTGCTCCACCTCTTGGCGTTGTAGCATAAAGGTTTGAGTGTGATTACTGTTGCTGCTCGAGAGTGCAAAGTGTTGTGCTAATTGTTCGGCCTTTTCTTTGTTAGTTTCTACTCCTGTTATCTGGGGTGTTGTTTTGGGGGTCTTACCTTTCATGGCTTTGAATTTTTTCCAGACTTCTTTCGTGGGAGTGGAGTGATTGAGTGTTGAGCAGTAAGTTTGCCAAGAGTCTTTTTTGGCTTGTTTAATTGTTCTTCTTGCTTTGGCTTCCATTTGCTTGTAGGTGATGAAGTCGGTGGAGAGTTTGGTATGTAGGAAGCGATTTAGTGCTTTCTTTTTGCTTTTAGGGCTGATTTGCAATCTTCATTCCACCATGGGATGGTCGTTTTTCCTGTTTTTCCACTTGTTTTAGATATACTTTCCTGTGCAGCGTCGTTGATTGCTTGAGTGATGTTATTGTAGTAAAGGGTTGTGTCAGCACTTTGTAGGTCCTCTATATGTTTTGTCCTTAGGATGGTCTGGAAGGTGTCCCAGTCTGTCTTATTAGTTTTCCATTTTGGTATGCTGGTTTGTTGCTCTTTAGGGTTGTGTAGGTAAACTGTTGTGCGAATAGGGAAATGGTCGCTACCAAATGTACATTGTTGCATGACCTCCGATTCAGTGATCTGAGCAATGAGTGGTGTCGCTATGGTGAGGTCTATGGCTGAACATTTTCCGTTGGCCGGGTTTATCCTAGTGGGGGTACCTGTGTTGAGTATTATCATTTGGTTGGTTCTGGCGTATTTGTAGATGTTTTTCCCTCTGGTATCCGTATGGTCGCTTCCCCAGTCTATGTTGTGAGCGTTGAAATCTCCGCAGATGATGCTGTTGTTACGTTTGTCTTTGAGTATTTGGGCAAGTTCCTGAGAGGGGTTGGTGTTGGTGGTCCCTGGGAGGTATATGTTGTAGATGGTGATCTTTTTCCGGCCGATTGTGAGCATAATTCCTTGATGTTCGATTGTGTTGGTGGTAGGGTTCGTGGTGTTATTGATTTCTGTGATGTTGTTGAGAGTGTTGTGTATGTATATGGCGATACCTCCTCCTTTTTTCCCGTCGGTCCTGTATTTGTGGAAGCTGAGGTCGTATCTTTTAATTTTCGGTATTGGTTTGTTCTGATTTAGGTGGGTTTTTTTGTAGGCATAAGATATCCGGTTTGTTGTTTTCTGCACTGATGGCTGATTGAAGTTCTCCCTGGTTTGCAATTAGTCCCCTGCAGTTCCACTGCCATATGATGAATTGTGAACCGTTGTTAGTATAGTTGGTATTTCTCGGTCTGTTGTGGTCGTGTTCCATAATTGTGTCGTTGGTATTTACGTGATGTTTGCTACTTGTACAGCTATTAATTGGTTGGGGAGTGAATTTTCTCCAGTAGATCTTGTAGGGACCGGCAGAAGTCCTGCTTCCTGATTTGGTCTTGGTGGGTTTTTTATTTTAGTTCGTTCCTTATTTCTCGTAAATATTGGGTTATGAGGGTTGAGGTAATGGTATCGGTTGTTTTTTGTTTCTCCTTCTTTGTTGATTGTTCAGTGTCATAATTTTGTGCATCCTTCTCCTTCTTTGTTGGTCGTGTCTGTTGCCGGAAGTGTTGGTGTTGGGTAGTGTGGTGTTGTAACACTTCTTGGTTTCGGTATTGGGTTTTTTGTTGTCGTTGGTGGTCAGGGTATTGTCGCGTGTCGTGTGTTCGGTGTCTAGTTGGGTTTACCTTGGTTGGTGGTGTTGGTGCTAATGTGATTGGCGGTGTTGGGAGTAGTGCTGGTCTATTGTTGTTTTTATACTGAGGGGGGTTTTCTCCCTTGTTAGCACAGGGCCTTTGTTGGGTAGGTTGGGGGCGTTGTGGTTCCTGTTGTCTGCTTGATGGTGCTGGAGTTCGAATGGTTGTTGGCGTGTTGTTTTTAGGTTTTGTGTTGTGAAGATCTTTTGCAGCTTGGTTATAGCTGATATTTTTTCCTCCATCGTCTTGATGATGTCTTTTTCCCTTATGGTGTGGGGGCAGTCATCGGAGTATGGGGCATGCTGTCCCTGCAATTGGCACATTTGAAGGTTTGTGCCTTGCATGCGTCCTGGTGATTGCCGCCGCATTTGTAGCACCGCTTGTGTCGTCTACAGGCTTTTGTGAAATGCCCCCATCTGTGACAGTTGCTACAGTACCGGGGCTTGTTGAGGTATTTTTGAAGCATTACTGTCCTTCCATTTGGTCCAAGTTTGATTGATGTGGGTGGGGGCACGAAAATTCGAGCAATATTGTTGATGTTTCCGTGCCATGCTGATTTTTAAGTTTGAAAGCTCGATAACATTCGATATTTTAATTTTTTTAGCTCGGTTTGGATTTCTGTTGTTGTTGTGGCTAAGAGTGACCCAGGTAGCTTGATGATGGCCTTGAATCCTGGTTTTGGTCTTTCGGCAACGTGTGTTTGTTTGGTGGGGTTAATTCCGGTGTCCGTCTGAATTCGGTTGTCCGTCTTGGTGTGGGTTTGTGTTGCTCTGTGTCTTTCCACTTTAACCCTTATTCCTGCGATGCAACTGAGTTTTAGGTATTTGGCTAGTTGGCTGGTGGTGCTACACCAGATAATTATGTAATTTGAACGCAGCCTAATAATCCGGAAGTGTCCACTGTGTTGTCGGGTTGCCAAGTTTGCCTTGAAAGGAGATTGAAACTCTAAGTTACGCGGACGTGAAGGAAAAACATCCCTTTTCTGTCATTGTGCTTATTCTAATCATGATTGCCTTGTATCTTTCTGCTTTAGAGGTCGTATTTCTTCTTCTTATGTAAATACATGCATCAATAGATAGGAGTAGTGAAGGGCATACTTCAGCAACAATGGGACTTCTATGTTAAATTTTGCAGTTTGTAGTTTGGCGACAAGGGGAATTTAACATTGGGAACATTGGAACTGTTGTTGTTGTTGTTGTTGTTGTAGAGCTTAACGTCATTTTTCACCACACGATAGGCTATACATGGCGGCCAGTATTAATGGTGGAGGAAGAAACCGAGAAATACCAGGAAAGAACCACCGACCCACAAGAAGCTACTGGCAAGCTTTCTCACATATCCACATTCGCCGAATCACATTGGAACTGTATAGCGACAAAAAGATATTGGGTCTGTTTAGCGACAAGGGAAATGGAACAGGGGTGACATCACAGTAATGGACACTGGTAACAATAGGAGTTAGTGTTTTTAGTCACAACACTTCACATTCACACAAAAGTAACACTCATAAGTGTAGGGACAATGGATTTGTTAAGACAAAGACACACATACACATACACACAAACGTACTCGCACGCACACACACACAAACGTACGCGCATGCACACAAACACAAAATTACACACACGCACACACACGGGGATGATGAGGTCTCTGCGGCTCCCAATCTCGCTGCTGTCTTTCAAAATTCCTACTTTCACTTTTCCATCTGGGGGGACAGCGGCTCTTGGTACTGGTGGTAGTGGTTGTGGCGGTGGTGTTCTCACCTCAGGCTTGACCTCACACAGAAGCCTAAATATGAGGTGAGGCAGGATCACTCTTTTCTTTTCCTTCTCCTCTTCTTTCTCCTTTTTTCCTCCTTCTCTTATATCCTTGCACTTTCCTGGATCGACTCCCTGGCCAGCTCATCCAGGATTCGCCTGGCATACTCCAGGTGCATCTGAAACTCAATCAATTTGGCTATTCTGCTCATCTTCATTTAGTTGACGAGTCAACGCTGGGTAGCCAGACTCACGAACGCTCTGTTTTATGTGCCTGAAGCACGGACGTGAAGGAAAACATCCCCTTACACAAAAAACTAATAATACCCACTCCACCGTCAATTACATGGAACGCACGGACCTGAAAGAAATACATTTTAATGCCAGTTCTACATATAAAAAACACAGTGACCATCTTACACGTCAGGGAAACGAAGTGCTTATAGGCACACTTCTATTTTTTAACCTACAGACAAACACACAAAGATGGCAAATATTTGGCAATTTGACTAGCATCTCTTTTCTAGACTGTTCGGGGTAGCCCTGAAAAGGGCTTTTCTTGTTTAGCGTTATCGCAATCTCTTATCGTTTAAGATTTCCTCCCCCTCTGGCTGCAGGCTTTCCCACCGGAGAGACTGCTTCTTCGGAGGGAGAAGAACTCTTTCGTGTCCACAGAACCTCTGTCTGGCTCATGCTGCTGTTGCTATTCTCTCTGCTGTTTCTGAAATCTATACTTCTCGGTCCATTCTTCTTGCTCCTTCTTGATTTCGACTTTAAACACCTCTTCTATCAGATCTTGGGCCACTTTTAACATCAGGTTTGGGTATCATGTTTTGCCTGACACGATGTAAATTCACGTGAGCTTCGCTCAGCTTTGCTAGTCTTGAACACATCTTCATAGGTTGATTAATCAACAATGGATGGTCAGACTGGAGAAAGCCTCGCTTTATATGGCTCAAGCGCGGACGCGATAGAAAACATCCCTACGATTTTTGTTTTGGATAGGAACGATATAGCTCATCTCATGGTGAGGGATAGAGAAAAGTCAAAGAGCATGTATAGTAATGAAACAAATTAAACAAACCACGGACACTTTTTTCCAAAGATAACATTATTATTCAACCAACAATTAACCAACAGGTAATATAACAATTCATACAATATCGAATAACACAGTTTTGACAAGGTTGTTGACGTTGTATAGTCAAGTTAGACTTCCACAGGTGGAGGTCATTTGGCCATTGATGTACACTACGTTTCCTAGCTAAAGACAAGAGATATCCATAATGGTCACAAAACCATCGATCTACTTTTTCATCGTTTCTAGAACAGTCACGATCAAAATAAGTCGCTAAATGTTCTAAGGGATATCCAAGATGGCATTGATGAAGAAAATACACACAATATTTTCCGCACACCATATAATCTGTGCCTTGTAATTTCACATTATTGAAGCGAGTCGTCTGGGCATTTCTTCTTATAAAGTCGATGATGTCGTCTTCCAAAGATGGTAATCCATACGAATCAAAATACTCCACACAATCATCGTGGGGTAAGTAGACGGCTATCCAGTGGGTTCCTGGGAAACGACTGTCATCCGTGTTGATGACATAAGCTTGATGGTCTTTAGGTTTGCGATGAGGAAGTTCATCTTCAGCGCACACGACAGGACTCCAAGAAGCGGTGTACGAACTGTTTGTCAAAAGCTAAAGTTCCCAGGTATCCATTTTTTTTTTTTGTTTCCTCTTTCACAGGTAATGATAAGTCATCAATTCAATCCTGACTTTTTGCTTGAAAATCTCTGTCAAGTAATCGTCTCTTCTCTTCGTCTCCGTACAATGAGCCAAGAGAGATTCGATCCGATGGATCTCTAGAGCAGTCAGTGGAGGGGAGGAATGATCACGCAGGTCTTTATACCATTGATGCAACACTGCTTCTTCCGAAATGAGACCCCAAGCGTCATCCAGATAATCGTCCAAGTTTTCTTTTTGATTCATCATTAGGCATTTATCGTGTTGAATTTGACTGGGATGATCGTTTTAACAGCCATCGCAATCTTTCTTAGTCGATTCCGTAATTTTATCCGCCAGGTGTTCAGCAAAACAGGAGACTAAATGTTCTTCTTGTTCTTGCCACCTGGACGCCACTATGTCCTCTTCGTCTTTGTCTCTTTAGGTGGGTGGTCCTGCTTCCACGATATCCTCTCATTAGATTCTCTATGTTCAAAGAGGGATAGTAGTCTTCCATAGCTTCTAATAGTCAAGAATGACTTCTCTCAAACTGTTGATTTATATCGTATTATCAAATTCGGCATACAAGATGATGTTCACTGTCTCGGTTAGAGCTATAGCAGACTGAAGTTCCACACGAATCTGGCCTGATTTTATAGGGTGGAATTGTCCCTCGTCGCTGCCTTGGTCAGGAGTGATATCAAAAGTCCACAAAGCGTAACATCCTGCATACCGTGACTGGTGTTGGTCTCTAACTCTCCTGTAGCTTCGTACAGGGACAAATACGACTTCAAGTAATTCTTCTCGGCAAACGTACGTTCAAAACGTCTGGTACACAAGGTCTTGCCATCGCGATTGACTTCGAATTTGGACACTCAAATGCATTTTGATCGGGGCTCCGCTGAAGGCTTTGTTGGTGACGATGCCAATGATTGGGTAACTATCCTTGGAACAGATGATCTTCGATCATGGATTGCTGTCCAGCGGGAAAGGTGAAAGTTTTCACTTCCACGCGTCGTATCGGATACTTGGCGGTCGTTCTGCTCAAAGTGTGACTGATGTCGTTTCCCACTTTAGTTAACACTTTCACGCGTTGTACGTAGAGTCTGGCTTCTTGATGATGGTTTTGTAAGCGGCATCTTCTTCAGCCATTAAAGGGAAAGCGGTACAGCTTCGATTCAATCTGAGACGGACATCCACTTCGGTCAGCAAATACTTCTCTTGCAAATACAATGTCCAAATGCAAGCGATCCATCAGTTCTAAACTACAGCTTAGTTTGCAGCTTAGTTTGATTTTCTCTTTACGGTCGTTAAATCTCACATTTTCGTCCGCTATTGTGTCGAACTTTCATAGTGTGTCAGGTTTCCATACCACGCAAACATCTAGATGAGTGTTCTTGGCTTCTTTTCCGTACGTCAAGAGATTTTCTAGGTACGCTCAGTAAAGGTAAGTATCCATGCTGCTTCTGAACAGTTTGTTATTCAAATACAAATCCACTTCAATGAACAAGGAATGCATCAAATTCTTGACGGGGGCTACTTTGTCATCGTCGCCTAGATTGTCAGTACCGTTAACGTCGGTTACTTTGACTTTCAAGTACAAGTAACTGCTATTCAGATCGATGTAATCTTCGGGCTGTCCTCTGATTTCAAACTCGATGGGAGCTGAGGGTGCCAAAGAGGAGCTGGGATAAAATTCTACCCATTGGGATTCTTGTATCGTCATCATGGTAGGTGGCATGGCAAACAGATCCGGTTCCGACTTCGAACATGCGCAAGACTCTCGGTGCATCATTTTCTCTCTCTCTCTCTCTCTCTCTCTCTCTCTCTCTCTCTCTCTCTCTCTCTCTCTCTCTCTCTCTCTCTCTCTGTGATTTAATAATCAAAAACGTCTAAATCTCAGACGGTTCTTCTTTTCTTGGTCTTTCTAGCTCTGGGTGTATGATGTCCTCTGAAGGGGTGTCTTCGTCGTCGTCTCTTTCTGCCTTGTCCTTGCTGTGGAGTCAGGGAAGCAGGAATGCAACACTGGGCAGCGTCCAATGCATTTATAGGAGTTTCTCATCAAACCAAAATGTCTTTGCCCGTTTGAAGCAAGACATTTTTGCCTGCTCTCAAAAAAGCGTCTTTGGGGTTTTGTTTGTCGAGGATGACATTTTGGAGAAATTCTTGGCCTTGCGTCAAAGCGGCATCTTTCAAGGCGTGCAATCCTCGTGTCACCATCGGTTTCAAAACGGGAGCCACCAAACGAAAGGCCGATTTCAGCATATCTCCTAAACCATGTCCTCGCTGTCGAGCGACTCCTCGGCACATTGGATATGTGAGTTACAAGTCGTAAGAGAATCGTATTCGAAAATGGAGTTGGACCGTGACTTTCCCTTTGGAGAATGGAATATCTTGTTCCAGATCTCCTTTTATGGCAATATTGAAAATGTCGAAATACGACTTACTGACAGGCAAATAGTGAGGATGAACAAATTCGCGGTGAACGTGATAGGTGTTTCCACTTTACTCGTCAGCGGTCACGGCAGAATCCACCTTGAAAGGAATGAATCTCAGCAACTGTGCGGAAGTGTGTTCAACCACGTTGTACTCCACCACATCGGAGTACACAAAGATCAAATTCAGTCCTTCGTTTAATTCTACCGGCTGACGAAATAACTTTAAAAATCGGCTGTTGCTGAAAATGCTGATGTCAGGGGAAACCTGACCATTAGATAAGGTGATCTTCTCTTCACCCAATATGCCAAAGAAACTCAGATTAAAATCAATGGACAACGTTTGGGCATAGGTAAATTTCATCAATAGGCGATGAGCCACTTTATGGTACTCGATCGTGACACATCGTTTCGTTTTGTCCAGGGCTTTGTCAAACTGAGTGTCAAAAATAGTGGCAATCGTTTCCAGCAGATGTTGACCATTAAACTAATAGCCTGCAGGAATTTTCATCTCATACATGCTCAGGAGAGAATTGGTTTCTGATGTTTTTTTTTTTGGACTGGTCAAAACCAGATTCATTGGTATCCAATTTTTTTGTACTTGTATATTACGGATTTCGACACAAAACTTCGCTTGATTCTCGGTGAGGTTAAGGATTTGTGTGGGATGAATGATTTCGACCAAAGCCACTTTCCAATGGGTTTCGTGATCCAATTGGATGGTCTGAGGTAATTTGCCCGTGAAACAGCACAAAGTTTTGTGGGTAACACATCCATGGAACTGTCACTTGGAAACGTTAATTGGTTATTCATAATTCCAGAGTTCTGCTGTCCGAGGGGTCACTGGAGGTCAGAGGAGCGTATAAAAGAGGATTGTTGTTGTTGTTTGGGTGGTGACTGTTGGAAGGGTGACTGACGTTGAGCGCAAGACTCCCGTTGTTACTGTTAGAGTATTTCAAGGAAGGACTGGGGAGAACGTAACCGATGCTACTGCTCAGTAATATGGTCCACAATCCCTTGTCTCCTTGTTGCAAACTCAGACTGGCAATGACAGCAAGGACGACACAATACACTACAAAGATCTAGCAGAAAAAGATTTGCGTTTTAGGCACACGTTCTCCACACCACACCCACAAGGGTTGCTTTTGTAAATCTTGCACAGAAGAACTGGGTGAAGGAGCGGTCACTGCTGTAGTGGTTGAGGCTGTGTTGAAGGGCATGATGGTCACTTCTTCTTATAGTCGATGACTTGCGAAGCGTCGATCCAAGAGTCAAAACTGGGCGGATATCATTTCGAACGTATTTTACTTCTTTGATACGACGTTTTCCCACTTTACGGGTTCTTCGATCGAAAATGCTTTCGACATCGTACACTTTGTCTTCTTTTCTGGCAAGCGTTGTAACTCGGGCAAGTAAAACGTCCCTTTTAACACTTCCCCGTTCATGTCTTTCAATTTATAGACAGCAGGATGACGGTTACGCACTCGTCCAGTGACACGAAACAAGTCGGTGGTCCAGTTGGGTAAGTAACGTTTGTTGAAAGAGCATTTTGTTTTGCCAATGCGCATCCATTCTCCCGTCGTCAACACTTCACCTTTCTTGGGGACAGCAACAGTCGGGGACGTGCCAAACAGGCGCTCAAAGACGGTCACTTCGTTGTCGGGAGTCACTTCTTGGGGAGCACATCGGATGCTCCGATAGTAAGATTGGTTGTAAGCTTTGACCAGGTGCAGTAAGACGTCGATGTACTTGAGAGTGTTTTAATGAGTAAAATATTTCCACATGCGTTCTTTCAAGGTGCGTTGAAAACGTTCCACGATGCTGGCTTTGGTTTTGGGATTCTTGGTAGTGAAAAAATGAATGTCTCGTTTCTTTAATTCCTTTTGGAAAGCTTGGTGCAGAAATTCGGTGCCTTTGTCGGTTTGTCATAGAAGAGGGTGGCGACCACTTTGTTTCAACACCATTTTTAGGCTTGTACTAACTCAGTGAACGATTTGGAAGTCAATGGCACGACCCAGGCAAATGTGGAAAAGACGTCGATAACACCAAACAAATATGTGTAGCTATGATTGTAGGTGGCCAAATGAGAGACATCGGCTAAATCGGCTTGCCATTGATGATCGATGCCCTTCAGTAGGGTGCAATTTCTGGAAAATTTTCATAGAACGGATTTGTGTAAGGTGTGCTTGGCTTGTTCTTGTAACCATCGTTGCACCTGAGGTAAACGGACAATTTTGAGTCGGGTTTTAGCAGCACGATACAATGTCTGAACTTCTCCATAACTCGCAGGACGGGAAGGATCGCAGTAAGTGCTGGCTAACACATTCTCCAATAGGACTTTTTAAAATAAATCACCCACTCTTCATTGATGCTACTTTGGATGGGGCGAGATGGTTTTTTGCAAACGGCTTTACGTGTCTGACGTGCCACGGGAGAAGAAGTCTATGATAGTGGTGGTGGTGGTGGTGGTGGTGGTAATGGGATGGCTTTAGTCTTTCGTTTTCACTTCTGGTTTCCTTCTTTCTTTCTCACTTCTATCGAAGGAGGAGTGGACATCATCTTTTTAACCCAAATTTTGAATTCTTCTCGTTGGGTGTAGGGGAAGAGGTCAACAAGAGCGCTGCAATCTTACTGGGGATGGGAGCTGCTGACAGTGTTTGAAAGACTTCTCGTTCCTCTTCTTCCTCGGGCGTCCGTGAGGTTGCGTCTGTCTTGGTCACTGAGGGTGGTGGTTGTGGACTTTTCACTAGGGTCTTAAAATCTTTCAGAGTCGATGGAGCTGTTTCGTCTAAAGCTTTCAGGTGAAAGAATTGAAGTCGTTGCAACACTTGACCGTACCTTTTCTGACAAATCGCTGCGATCCATCAACGATTGCAGTTCGTGTTGTAACTGGGACATCTCGGTCAAATGAGGATTGGGAGGTAAATGCTGGGTCCGTTATTCTTGCCAAGGATGGAATTCTATCCATTGTTTGTAAGGCACTAAAGTCAGTTTTCGTCCTTCCATCAGTTTCCAAAGGTCACGTCTGAGTTCTTTTTCACCACTGAGACCCATTTTATCTTCTTGATCCTTTTTTAAATCTTTGAGCCATTTGTGAAGCAGTCGCTCCCACGAGTCCTGTAATCAGTGGTGCTAATGTGGCTTTTAGTATAGTGCTAACAACAGGTGCACAAGTCCTCCGCGTTGTACCAACATCTATTTCTTTTGACGGATGGGTGTTTTCTTTTGGACCATTTGGCGAAGAGGACGCAAACCACGAATGTTCTCTTGTAAAGTTTCCATCACGAGATTATTGAGGTCGTCCCACTAAAGGTAGGTAGTGAAAGTGCCGAGACCATTGAGCTTGTTACAGGTAAGCTGAATCATTCTGCTCCCACTGGTGTAGTGACACATCGCAACTGAAGCACTTGACTTTATGACCTTCGCCCAAGTAGATAAATCCGGATCTGGCTAATTCTTCGGGGCTAGGTCCTCCCAGATATTTAGGCCACTTTCCTTGGAAGGTTTGGAAACGACTTTCAAAGTCGCAGTATTCAGACAAACGCACAGGGAACTAATATTATTATTTCACAAGTTCATTTCGATGAGGGTACGGTGAAACCCGCAGTAGTTTGCCCAGGCATGGATGACATCCGTAGGGTGGTAGTCGCATGGTTTCACGTGGAGGATGACGTCGATAATGAAAACCAATAAAGAGTCCACGATAACGAGTGGCATCGTTTTCTCATCCATCAGGTTTGACAAGCACAGCATCACTTTCCATGGTAGGTATTGTAGTAGTAGTCATAGCAAAGTTCCCATCATGTAGTACTGAATCACAAGGCACAGCATTGCACTCCACTTGAGAATCACAGAACTTGAATGGTGTCTGTTAGAATTCATCTTTCTTGCTTGGTGTTTGTAGTTACATTGAACTATCGGTCTTAATGAAGTCTCGAGCTTGTAAATCTTTCCTTTTTTATGTCTAGTTTTGGAAATCCTTTTATCTTCCTGGATAATGGTACTACCTTCTCTAAGGTACCGTCATAAAGGTACCGTAGTGTGATGGGTGGAAAGGCCATAGAAAGGTAAGGACAGTGCGGAGACCATCGAGTATGTTCTGCAATAGCTGAATCTTTATAGATACATGGATCCATGCGCAACCTCAGGCCACAACTAAAACACCGTACTTCGTATCCCAATCCAGTCTCAGGTCCCAAGTAGACAAATACTCTTCTAGCTAATATATTCTAAGTAGATAATCCATTCCTATCCGTGGGGCATTTTTGAAACGTTTCCAATCGACTGGCACAATCACAATAGTCAGGCAAGAAGACAGGAAAATTGTATTGTTTGAACTTGGAGTTCTCAGTGGGTCCCTCGATCGATTCTTGCTGTGTCGAAGTCATCCTTCTTGTTGTTGATTATCGTCTTGGAACCATTTCTTTATACCAGTGTGTCCGTACGGCAAAGTGAAGTGATTCGGAAGCCGCACTAGCTTCTGGTACAGGATTTGATGCACGTTTCCCAAAGGCCGGCTGACGATTGGGTGTGTGGCTAAACGTACAATCTTGTGAGGCTTGTAGGTGATCACTTTAAAGTTTCCATCCTGTCCAGACTGCAAGGCTTCTTTCAACACCCAAAGTTCACCACTTGACTGGTGCGATAACTGAGTCAATCCTTTCACTTTACACTCCGTGTGCACTCCTCCTTGTTTGTCCCGGTATTCGTAGCCATAATTTTTGGGACCGCCACTAGCAAAACTTAGAATCTTGTCGTTGGGGTGCTCGTCCGTCCAGGCTCCTAAACGGTCTCCTTCGATGTCAGGGTGCCGGTGACCCAGGCGATCGATGTAGATGCAACTGTCCGTGTCAAAATACAGCACATGATCTCCTAACAGTTCTAAAGCTTCGTACGATTTTAAGCAAGCATGGGCTGTCACGTAGGTTGCAATGCTGGCATTTCCAAATTCGTCGGCTTGTACTAAGTCCAGTTCTTCTTCGTAATTGAATAAAATCAAGTCCTGACGAACGACGTCCACGTGTTTCATGTATTTGGTTTTGTCGTGAATCATTTGAAAATAGCGGGAAGGTTCTGTCAGCTACTCCGTCTTGGGTAAACAAGGTCGTTGTGCCATTTTGCCTCACGAGCAATTTAACATCATTTTGGCTAACGATCGCCGTCCTTCATTTTTCTCCACGTTGTCTAAAGTGATGCCTTCCTGTTCAAAGTATTTCTCTTTGAATTTCTCATGGTCTTCGGGAGCGTGGCACCAGGAAGTATAGCTGCTGGCTTCTTGTTACAGTTTCAAAAAGGCATCCACGTAGTCAGCGAAAATGCCTTTCTGAGTCTCGTCACCCTTGTGGTACTGTTCTGCCTTGGGAAAGTGGTAAATTTCATACACGTGTAACAATTAGTTTCCCAGGTCCAAAGCTTTAAACAATTCCATGCTGACCCACGTTCCTGTCAAGGCGCGTTCTTCCTGGGTGTGCTGAGAAGGTTGTTCTTGATTGCACGTTTCGGCACAAGTACGGCACAAGGGAAACATCAGTTTTCCTTGGCAATGGTGAGGTAAAACGGGATGGTACAGGTCCGGTACAGATCCGTGGGGGGCAAGACTTTACATTTAATTAATCCTTCGTATTGTCGAATGTTGTCCAGGTCGATGTGTTCCGTCAGCAAATGTGGTTGCCCTGCGGAAAAGTGACAATATTTGCACACGTAAGGATACAGTGAACACACGTCTTAGCATTTGATTTCTTCTCCTTTCTCCTCGTCGGCGTGGTACAGCAAACAGGTGGCATTCGTCCATCCTCCATATAAACAATCCCGTGGTTCAGATGGTCCACCAGCTTGTAACTTTCCACGATACGTTTAAATTCGGGATCGATTTTCAAACGATGATCGTACTCGTGTTCCCACATTTCCACCACTTGGTATCCTTGCTGTTCTAACTTTAAGCACCTCTGACAAGTGGCCTCGTACAAGTCTTCCATAGTACGTTGTAAAAACTTATTTTTGTGTCATGTTAAGTGTAACAGATGGGACATCCGTGAAATATGCAAACTCGTACACGATCTTGGGGTTTTCAAAGTCCCAACCATCTACCGAATATATTCCGATAATCTTTTCACCTCCTCCGTTTCGGGCGTGTTGAATCCATTTGTCTTCCTTGTCGCACAAGTAATGTAGCCAGCGTAGGGCTTTGACCGAGTATTGACGTTTGAGAAAGTTTGTCGTTTGAGGGCGAATGACAGCCACGGTCTTCTCAGGCATGAATCGTTGACGGTACACTAAGGTGCACGCTTTGGCAATGGTGCAAGCTTCTTTCAAAGGATCGATTCCTCAGTGCTCCATGAATAGTTCTCAAAATATTCCACAGCAACGCCGTAAAATGTCCACGTCGGATTGACAATACCTTAACATTTCTTCCTGAAAGTCGAAGGGGTCCGAGACGTGAGAGTGGTACCAAGCGTAGAAAGCTTCTCGTTGTTTGCTGCGCATATTGTCGGGGTCGTAGTAGTGAGCATCAGGCAAATAGCGTAGAGCGGCGTGTTGATTAGCTTCAGTATTGAAAAAGTGCGGAAAATAGTCTTAGGCCATTTCTGTCATTCTAAACGCTTTAGGCTTTCGGCTCAATGGCATGGCCAAGTAACTCATCGAATCTTTAAACTGCACTTGTTCCACTTGCATGGAAATGATTTTGGCTCCGCTCACAGTCACTTTAGGACTTTCGGTGCTTTGTTCCGTATAGTATTTCAGAAGAAACTGTCCATTGTATTGCGTCTTCAGATGTTGTTGATAACAGGTAGGGCTGACAAAAGTGCGCTAACAAGTAGGGCAATGCAGTCGTTGTTGTCCTTCGTCAAGACAGTGTTTAGAGGCTAAACATCCTGAGAATTTTGATCCACAATGGTTGTGTTGCTCTAGATTGTTATAGGCATAGTCACATTTCTCACAATAATAACCGTATCCCAGGAATCCGGTGATACTGTAATGGCATCGAAATGTTCATCGTGATAGACGTGAATGTATTTTCTGTCTTTGAAAGTTTTGCCTCGAAACAACAGAGGACTGTGCACTTCTTGAGGGTGTACTTTCAAGGTGTAGCATGGAGCCAAGACGTCTTTCAATTTTTGCATTTCAGGAATGCCACAGGGTGTGTCTTTAGGTAGGCCAGCCTGCTGTAACAGGAGTTCTGGTTCTGTTTATTGTTTGGCGCGGTACGATTGTTGAATAGTTTTCCAGGCCGTTTTATCATTCTACCTTGTCGTTCTTGTTGGCACACGTTCGTTCCGCCACGATGGCCCTTGCTAAACACATCTTGTCTTAAGGATTGTTAATTCGGACGAGGCTCTTTTTGTGCTGCGAAGGTCGTCCACCAATAACGCCTTTTTGCGCCCGGTCCCTTTGGGAAGAGAAACGTGGGCTATGTACAGTGTCGCTTTTCCATCGGTGATGTGAAACTTGTTGGACTGCTGTACGTGCTGTATCTTGTCGATGACTTTGGAAGGTGTCAATTCTGATGGTCTGCTAAACTCGATCCAAACGGGGGACTTCAGAGTGTCGTGATAAATGGAAAGTGTCAAGCGAGCGTCTTCTTTGGCTTCACATTGCTGTTTCAGTGCCGTTTCAGTGTGGTTAATAAAGAATCCCACACATCGGCGATGAACTCTTCTGCTTTCTCCAACGGTACGTCGGACTTGAAATCTTTAATCTTCACCGTGTGCGTGTAGGCCGTGGTTCTAAATTTCTAGGGGAACGTTTATCCGTCTCTTAAATGTGGTAGTACTTTTCAGGGTTTACTGGTGGTGGACTTTGGTTTGATGTAGACTCTCTGCGTCTGGATTCTGGTTCGCTCATATCATTTTCAAAATCGCTGGCATGAATTTGAGCCAAGACTTCAGCCACTGTGCGAGGCGATAAGTCACGTTTCTGCCTTTTACTTTCTTCTCCTTTCTCCACGAAATGGCGCGATCGTTTCATCTTGAGTGTAAAAAGTCAAATGACTACATTTTAATCGTCATGGTCCCCTATATCAATGTAAGACCAGTGTCTTCCCTATATAAAGGGTCAGTGTCTTCCCTCAAAGTATTCATTTCACTCTCAATCTGACCAGAAAGATGGAAGAGCCAACACAGATCGAACTTCTGATGAGAGCTTTGCGAGGTGTCATAAGAAAGTTTTATTCAGACAAGCCGACGGACTGCTCCTCCTCCTTTGGAGATAAAAGTCAAGATACTTGCTATATCTGTCAGAAGAGAGGGCATTGGTCTTCAGAATGTCCACAACGTCAAAACAAGTCAAGCGTCAGAAGAGACAGAAATTTGGAAACAATTGAAAAGGACTATGATTCAGAATCTTGAATAAAAATGATAACATGAGGAAAATATGGAAACGACATGGAACGTAAATGGTCTAAAGTTTAACATTTTATTCATAACTATAGAAAGTTTTGCAAATAGAATTTAAACAATTTTAAGAATGGAGTACATGTGAAAGTGTTAAATTGAAGATAATACAGACTATAGATTTGTAATAGAACTTGTTGCAGAAACGAGATGTATCGATAAATGTATCAAGAAAATACTTATAACATTGACTATGGACTTACAGACAGTTACTGGACTATCTTGACAGCTCATCTTGTCTTTGACTATCTGTGTTATAGCTTTAAAATCTACGATAAAGTAAATACCTAGATTTGTAATTCTAAAATTCGTATGAGAAATACTCACATTAAAAAAATTCGTAAGGTATCTAAATTGTGTTAAATTAATGTGAAAATAGTTAGAAATTACTCATAAAGTAAAATGCAGCACTAAATTCATTTAATTAGATGACTATAACTATTAGATGAATTATGTAAAACGTGAACATTTGAAACAGGTATAATGTGAACATATTTGGAATAGGAGAAACATGTAGCACGTGCACATGATGCTCACTGTTGAGAGCTCAGGTTGTGCACGTGCGCCATGAGATGCCATGGATTTGAACTTAGGTACTAAGCAGCTAATGCTACTATATTATAGACTAGTGTAAAAACTAAAACTCTACTTCTCTTTAATAAACAAGACATTACGAAGAAAACTATAAATAAAATGAAATCGAGAAATTAACTAATTTGAATGGTGTACATACCCTAATGCAAAATTTATAAAATCAAAATTTATATAAAAAATAAAGGTAACACAAACACACATACATATTGGAGAAACAAAAACACATACAAATTTTTTTTAACTTTTGACACTAGGGGGTCCCTCAGATGATGTTAATTCTGAGAGGGACCACACCAATAATCAGAAGAGACAAAAGTCAAGACACCTGTTATCATTGTCAAGAGAAAGGACATTGGTCTTCAGACTGTACCTATATAGGGAATGTGAGGTCACAGGCAGCTCTTATCGGATTAGAAAACAGACTCCGCACTCTGACTGAATTTTGTAACGCGTGTTAGGATTGGTGAAAGAACTCAACCCTTTTCGGTCCGCTCTTTCACTATAAATAACTGCTGTTCACCTCGTTCCCTTCACCTGTTCTCGTCACAAGATGTGGACTAATGTATGATCGTCTACCCTCCTATCGTCGATGCTGTTCCACCCGGACTACCCCATGTATGTCAAATCATCATGGGCTATCACCCGTATGACTGGTACAGCCCTTTTGAAACAAATGATCTATGTGGAGAGACAAGGCTATCTGAAGAGAATCTTAATCTATGGCCCAGAGGTCAGACGAAGTTTAAGGAAGACTAGAATGTGATGCCCTCTATATTAACTGAATGGTGTTAACGATAAAACCAAGTGCCCTTTTCAGGGCCACTCCATTGCCTCGAAAAGATTTACTCTCTTGCCTAAAATATTTTTAGTCGATTTTTTGTGTGATAGATTTATGTTCATAAATCTATGTTTGTGTATTTGTTCATTTGTCTATGTCTATGTGTATGTCTCTATACATGTCTCTATTGTCCCTAGAGTCTCTAGTACTCCACCGCGGTATTGACCAACGGCATTTTGGATAGTGAGTATGATATGCTGGATGGTATAGCTGCTGTCATGGTTTAAGGGATAGTATATTTTGTGAGATTTAAACACCTTCACTGACACTATTAAGCTAGCACATGACTTTTTTGGATGATGTGTTAGGTGATACGGCCCAACTCAACAATACAACTGACAATAGTTTTAATAAGTATTTCTTCTTCAAAATAAATACTCAGTACCATATATATGCAACAAAAATGACAGTCTACGCGTATTTGTATGTGCGCCGTTTATGTGCGTCATGCGGTAAGAACAAGATATCTACCTGATGAACTTTGTTGGGTGTGCTGACATCAAATCGTCCATGCTGAATCTTTTTGAGACGTGGAAGATAAATCTGCCATAAGGCCTGTCGTGACAACCAATCTACGGCTACAGCTCGTGTGACACTTGCCGCATCGGTGCATCGGTGAATTTTTTAATTGCTACTATACCTCTCCAATATCCTCTTGGACCATAATACATCGACTCCATTATGCAATTGTCATTGTTTAATTGCCAGATCGGGGAGTTACGCTCCCAACACTATTTTACCTTTCATCGCCGATCTTATCAACCAATTCTCGAATGATTCTGGTATGTTTTTATTCTATATCGAATTCAGAGTGTGAATCAACTTGACATCCGCGATATGTCGTTGTTGTAGATCTGGATTTATGTACTCGACATCATGAACATGACACCCTTGATCAGTCGCATTTACCGGAAATTCACCTTGTTTTTTGGCTGTTTTTTTTTAATTTCGTAAAGTCTAATATTAATGCGAGTTCTAGGACCATAATAATTATATCCTGGAAGATGTTTCTCACCAGGATACTTAGCCCATGGTGTTCCTGGTAATTTCCCAAGTGCCTTGGCAATATCACCGTCCGCTGTTGCAACAGGAATACTCACAAACTTATATTTTTGTGTGGCGCATTTTACACATTCACTTGTAAGTGCCTGTGTGTTATTTCTCAACGCGGTTGCTCTCAGAAAATTTGTACCAGTGACGGTCTTGCATCGAGCAAAATATAAACTCATGATAATAAATAATATTATATTTGTACAATATGAACGTAATTGACTTGTCAGCAACACGTGAGCAAGCACAGGTCAAGCATCATCCAGTGTTACCAAATTCCATTCGAGCTATTATATTTGGTCCATCTGGGTAGGGTAAAACTCAATTGTTGCTCAACCTGATGATGAGGTGGCTCAAATGGGACAAACTTTATTTACTCGCGCCTTCCGTATATGACCAACGATGTTATAATGTTCTTAAGGAATTTAATGACTCGGCAGCGACTGAAGATGGTGTTATTGAATTTATCACAGATATTGATGAAGCGCCGTCCGTCGAGGATCTTAACGGGGATATCATCAATCTAGTGGTTTACGACGATGTCATGCTCGACATACAAGCAAATCCACCCAGAATATTTTCACGAGGCAGACATAAAAACACAGATGTAATTTACGTTAATCAGCGGTACACTCAGATTCCCAAAGTGATCAGAGATAACTGTAATTTTTTGGTTATCTTTAATGGTGTCGATACACATACGCTGCGAAATATTCATCAGACATGGTGTCCCGCGACATGGACATAAATAAGTTTAAAAACTTCTTCGTAGATGCTCAGAAAACCCCGCATGGATTCATCATGATAAATTTACATAATCCAGCAACACGTGATCAAATTGGTCTAGATAAAATATTATATTAAAGAAATATATTTGTTGTATAATGAACCAGGAAAATATTAACGAGATTATCTCTACGATCGAACAATTGCACAAAGATGGTCTCGCGGTTGAACTTGATGTTGAAAAAATCAACACTGATTTTGAGATGATACAGCAACGACGTAAAGAGGGCAGATACACACTCGCGGTTTAGTACCGATTTATCAAATTACTCCAACGCGAAATGGAATTTTCATTGGCGGATTTACACGAACAACATGATATAGCTAAATATTCCCTTTGGCAAGTGCCATTGAGAAAATACGATCAGAATTATCTCGACATATGAAACTCGAGCTGCTGTAAATGCACGTGCAAGACAGCTAAAACAACTTGTGTTGGAATTAGGATTTCCGCAGAATGTTTTCAATCAACCTCTAAGATTCGCGCAGAATGCGAAGCATTCCGCACAGAATAGCATGTCACCAACACCCCCAAAAATTGAGATAGTAGAAAAAAATATCAACGACAAAAAGTGTTTTCTTTTGTTATGAGTTATTTAATTTTTTGTTCATTTTTTCATCATAGTGTTCTGTTATGATCTGTCACGCACACACAAGCTAATAGTTAATTCTTCACCACGTGTGTCCAATAAATTACCGTCTTGGTCGGTTAGACGAAAACGTATTCTTGAGAGCGATAGATTATGACATCCTAAATAAACAGGATTAACGGGCTTGCTTGCCAGTTGCATCAAAGGCGGTTTTATGCGAGAATACCAGTGAGCTGTTAACGTCTAATCCACCAAATGATTTTTGTCTGATATTTGGCCAACTATAATAAAGTCGTAATTGTGCCAGTGAGATCTCAAGTGACCGACCATTTGGATCCTTTATCGGAGTTGGAAAACCAATATCGAATTCTGGCCGTGTTGACGTTGCTGATATCATTATGGTCGTCGCCGGTGTTTTGTTAGCGATAATTTGTTCCAGTCTGTGGTTATTTCTGCGATCGTTATCATCTAAACGGCGGATTTTAAATGTGGCGTTGACAACGTTGGCACGGGTATGTTTGCATTATTGTGATAGCGATAATAAATATCCCTAATTGCAGTAAAGTCATTGTCTGATATTACACCATCGTTTAGTTCCACTGACAGTATATACGAGATATTTATGCACGCATATATCGCAGCGTAGGTTATTTCTGTATGCTCGTGCAATTTTTTACTGGAACATGTAGATATTTTCTTCGCGAAATTATTGAGTATATCAGCAACACTGACAACAACATCGACACCGATTCCAACACGAGCGGCATCACGTCCATCACTGATAATGTACAAATTAACATCGTTGTTCCAGCGACCAGCGAGGAAACCGCCTATACAACGTTGTCGATGACGATGATTCGTCTGCTACATTGTTTTTGGTTTCATCATATGCTCGTTGAAAATTTCTTCCAGCGATGCCTTCCACGCACACGCTTGATTATACCGAAATGATTGTGTGGGATTCCTTATGGCATATACTAAGTTACCAACTGAGGTGTTTTCTCGAAGAATTCCAGACACCACCAATACGTCGTTCCGGTTAATTTTTTGTCTTCTGGATCCAGTATAAATGTTTTCTGCGGCATTTTGATTTAACACGACTGAGGCGGTTCCGAAAAACCTATCTGTGGAATGACGCCATAGATATGTCGTAAATATCCTAAATTTAGCGGCGCAAAACACGGAGAGCCTATACACCCCGTTAAACCTCAGCGGTATGTTTGATGGAGCTATTTTGCTGTGACCACGTTGCCGATCCAGACGCTACTGTGTATACCGCGTTGATGACAGGAGTTGTGTGAATTACACTATCTTGAATCTTTTGAATTTTTTCGCCGATTTAAGCGAGTTTAATGTCGACGACCGTTGGATTTCCAAAGAAATTATTCATGGTTCTATTTATGTTTCTACGAAAACTTGTAAACGCAGTTACAAGATTAATATTCAGATCAGAATGTGGTCAGTCCATCATTGAGTGTCATTAACGAGGTCGTCATCGGGGTGTTGCTGTTGTCCACGTATTTCTTCGTTGCAGCGTCATCGTTTGATGCTGGTTCTCTCAAATTAGCGATGATATTTCCGCCCATGTTGAGATCACCAGTCATTGAATCATCGGCTTTAGCAACGCATTTACTGACTTCAGTTCGTGGAGTTGTTGTTGTCCACGTATTTTTTTTTTTCTTTTTTGTT
>JAECUM010001816.1:0-39742 GCA_016617855.1 Megalonaias nervosa | reverse complement strand
GTCATAAACCAAACATGTACAGTATAACAGCTACTTCCTCCTCCGTTCCATGGCACAATCATAAATCAAACATATATAACATCCACTCACTTCCTCCACCCATCCCATGGCACCGCCATTAATCAAATACATACCAGTTACTTCTTTCCCCACTCCATGGCACAGCCATTAATCAAATAATTACCAGTTACTTCTTTCCCCACCCCATGGCACAGCCATTAATCAAATACATACCAGTTGCTTCTTTCCCCACCCCACGGCACAGTCATTAATCAAATACATACTAGTTACTTCTTTCCCCACCCCATGGCACAGCCATTAATCATATACATACCAGTTACTTCTTTCCCCACCCCATGGCACAGCCATTAATCAAATACATACAACAGCAACCTCATGGCAAATTTCCATACCTTTCATTACATATTCACCTATTATACCACATCTTCACCCAGAAGTCATTTAAAGTTGGATCATTGCAATATTTAAAAAATGGCACTGTAACTGCAAAATTTGCATATTTAATCTCAGACCCCTCCCAGGCAACACTGGGTGAGGGCCAAAAAAAACCCCATACCAGTAACCCCACATACCGATGGATTTCACATGGGCAACCTATGTACTACATACCATATCCCCCCCAACACACACACTGCAGGATGAGATAATTACTTGTGCTGTAAGACAAGAGTTATCATATGCTGCCACGACTCTTACATACAACCAAGACCATGCAATGTACAGTACATGATCTGAAAGGAGAGCTTATCACAAAGTCTAGTTATGTTTACCTAAGAATTTCTCCGATCATTAATCACTGTCTGACACAATCATGCATTATGATCAAAATCAACTGAACACTGATTCCAAACAAGTCTAGTTGGCTCTACTTGAAATATTGTCATAAAGGTTGCATTATGAAGAACCACTGGAATGTACCAGGAAAGTTCCTTTTGTTTGATTGATAGTTAATGAATTGATGGGGTTAAGTAGGTATCAATATCACAGCATTGCAAGCTTATACCAGTCATGCAAAGTTAATGCCCTCAGGTGTGGGTCAATGCTCGACAGGTAAAACAAGCAACAAAATATAGATGTATATAGGTGTGCCAAGAATGTTATTCAGGCTGTACTGAAATGAATAAAATGAACAAACCATGCAAATTTTGTCTACCTGTCAGATATACACACTGGATAACATCAGACATTTATGTGTGAAGCAGGTGGTAAATCTGTACTATGTCATCACATACGAAACCTTCATATGAGACTGGATGTATAAAATGATGTGTGACTTTAACTTGACATTTGGCTGTCCTTATAAAAAAAAATTCATGTTATATCACAATCTTTCACTTTGATTATGACTCTGTACTGCCTCATGTACACAGTTCATGGAAGTCTAGTCCCAGTGATCTGATACAGCACAGTACTCCTTCATTATAATGCTGTTCATAGAAGTCTTGTCCCAGTGATCTGATACAGTATAAAACTCCCTCATTATGATTCTGTTCATGGATGGTTTGTTTTAGTGATAATAAGTATAGCACTCTCTCATTATTATGTTGCTAATGGAAGCTATAACTTGGATTGCTTTGTGTGTGAGGTCATTACATATTGAGGTATATTAATAATAATATTAAATAATGAAATGAGATCCATTACCATATCGGCCTTATGAGTAGAATCAACTTATGTTGAGGTACTGTATAGTGAGGGAGTAATGTATTTACCTTACCAAGGTATACTAACTTACCTGGTTGGGAGTGGTGGATGAGGCAGATGATGGTGCAACTGGAGGTGGGGCCTGATAACTTGCTGGGGCATTGCTAAAGGTGTCATACTGGGAGGTATGAGGAAAGGTGGCTCTGTAACAAGAAATTAACAATGGAAATATTAGTCAACCATTATTAAAACCACAATATCAACTATATATTCTTTACAAGTTTGACCTTCCTGTTTAACTATTTTCTTTAAAAAAAGAACAACATACAAATCTAAAAATATTGATACACTGATACAAAAATGGCATTGATCACCTGCCATTAATATGATAATTATGGCTCCAAAAAATATGTACTTCATACACCAGTAGGTTCCGGAGTTAAATATTCTGATACATACCTCATTCTGGCAGCTAGACAACTTTTACCACATATCCTCACAAAGTCATATCAAAACACTTCAAAATTAGTCATGGCAATATCAGACCATGATGTAGATGTAATGGTGAAATATTTTTATATAGGATACACTATACCCTACTGGATGCTTCCCTGCAATAGATTTTTATCTTCTTAAGATAAACAAATTTCGTCACTTTGACATCCTGTAACATCGAGGATACTTCAATTATATATCAACCATTATTAATGTCAATATTATTACTAATGACATTTTCCAAAAACAAAATAGTTGAGGTATTTTAAAAAAATTTGTCATGAATAGCTTTTTACATTTTACCAGCAATGCAGCTGCTCTAGGAAACTAAAATACCCAAGTCTGACCCAAATGTGACCTTGATTAATGCATTAGTAGACCAGACCCTACCTCCCACCCCCACCTCCCCAGTGACAAAACTATGTAAGCATAAAATCTGAACTTGTGTCCCAATTTGAAAACATTTGATCTTTGTAACTTCACTGACAGAGGGAGGTAAGATTTCCTGATTATCTAATTTATTTTTACTCCAAAAACATGCCACAAAATGTAACATGAATGAGTCAACATGCCACAAAATGTAACATGAATGAGTCATTCTAAGTATGCTGATTTAGTTTGGAGTATTTTGTTGGAGTTCAGACAAGTCTGTAACTATGTGGTCATGTCAAGAAAGTCTGAGTTTGACTTATTTATGAGCTTTTACTTGAATTCCACACAGTTTTGTAAATCTGTGGTCAGGTCAGAAAGGTGTGAGCTTGATTTATTTTTGTAGTTTTAGTTGAATATCAGTTTTGTAACTCTGTTGTAAGGTCTGGATCACGTGAGCTTGCGATCTTGATGTGTCCAATAACAAATGACATTACTTTTTTTAAAAAAAAGTAATTTCTAATTAGCTAATTTTGGGAGACCTGATCACAGACTCAGACTCCAAGGTTTATGCTATCAGGCCAATGTCTGATTTTTGTTCAACAGTACATGTAATGATTTCCAGTAAACATCACTGACTAACCATCAGGTATATCAATAATGACAGATATGGGTCTACACTTGCTTACATCTGGTATATTGATAATGACAGATATGGGCCTATACTTGCTTACATCTGGTACATCGATAATGACAGATATGGGTCTAGTCACTTGCTTATATCTGGCATATCAATAATGACAGATATGGGTCTACACTTGCTTACATCTGGTATATCAATAATGATTGATATGGGTCTATACTTGCTTACATTTGGCATATCGATAATGACAGATATAGGTCTACACTTACTTACATCTGGTTTATACCTAACGACAGATATGGGTCCACACTTGCTTTCATCTAGTATATCAGTAAATGACGGATGGTTCCACATTTGCTTTCTTCTAGTATATCAGTAAATGACAGATGGGTCAACACTTGCTTAAATCTGGTATATCGGTAAATGACAGATATAGGTCTACACTTGCTTATATCATGTTCTGCATTACAAATAAGTAAACATACAGTAAATTAGTTTTCTTTATCAACCAAATGAGTAACACAAATGCACACTGTTCAATTACATTTCTGATGAGTATCATGCTACAAGGACTAGAAAGAAACCACTGACACATGGCAAAGGAATTCTGTTCAGTGGGACTGTCTAAAAGGGACCAATTAATTTTCTTCTATATCTAGAAACTGAAGTGGATACAAAAGTGATCTATCACACACAGGAAACAGTTGAAGCAGTTTGTTTGGTCCGAAAATGACAAGTACTTGAACAGGTGGGGCCAAATAGAAAACATGATATTTGAATTAGCATGTTAGGTTGCAGTACAACAACAAAAATCAGATGAAAATGCTGAATCAGCCAATCAATAGGAATAGTTATCAGAGAACACAGCCTGCCACCTGCTTATTAATGTTAAGAATCTCAGGTTTCCCATTGATACAGGAGAATTAAGAGGCTGAAATATTTTTAACTAATGAGACTGCAGATCCTGATCAAACTTGTTTTCTGAACACAAACATTGGGTATTAATACCCCAGTCTGTAGACCACACTATCCTCAGCATTAAACATCATTTTTATGTTTTACTATGAGATTGTTAATGAAAAAAGTACAACATATGAGATGCACTGTTTGAATCCTCATGATCCCCTCCAAAACCAACTGACATACTGGATATGTTGGGCAGTATCAGTGAATTATAAACTTCTAACTGTTAAACAAAAAGCTGACCATGGCACACCAAAACTATATTTAAATCTGAAATATGCTAACCATGCCTGTACATCAAGCCTATCAGATACAAATCTTAAATATGCTGACCATGGCCAGTATCTCAATTCCACCAGAGTTATATTTTAAATATGCTGATCATGGTCCATATCCAGTCCTGGCTGGTTGTGTGTGCGAAGTGCACGATGCACACAGGCGCCTTTTCATTTCCTGTTCATTTTATTCGCAATTTATCTGACCAAAAATTTTTGGAAAGGTGCCAAAACATTCATTGCACACACAAAGAAAACACCACGCACCGAGCCTGCCCATATCTCAAGCCTGCCAGAGCTATATTTTAAATATGCTTAACATGGCCCATAGCTCAAGCCTGCCAGTGCTATATTTTAAATATGCTGACCATGGCCTGTGAATCGAGCTGTCCTGAGCTATATTCCAAATCTGAAGAGGGTGGAATAAATGGTATTTAAATACAAGAAGGATAACTTTAACAATGAGGCTAATCTATGGCGTGGATTGATGTACATATGGATGCACAGAAACACACACTGACACCAAGTGATCGCTACTGTCAAGGTTCCAAACTTGTAATCTTGACAATAATTTTCTAAATGCCAACATCCACCCATACTGTATCCATATTGTCTGGTTTGACCTCTCTAATTTTGAGATACTATGTTGCAAAACAAAAAATATTATTCATTATGATTAGCAAACAGGTGTTGTCAAGATCCAATTACGTATATAAGCCTTAGGTTGTAACTAGTTTTTCTGATTATTCTGATTTTTGATCTGATCTATTGTACAGTTTTATGAAAACAGATTTAATGTCTGCCACATAGATCATCTGACAGCCATATTGGGATAACTAAGGTATTTGCTTTGCCAACCCTTGGGTTACCAGCACATGGAGGAGTATAAATAGTCATGTGCTACACAGACAGTTTTGTTGTTTGTTTTTTTACAGCTTGACTCCCAGCTTAGTTGTTCAATTACCTCAGAAACATTGATTCAGTTGTGGTATCATCTAATGGTTGTGTACCCAGACTCTTAAATGAACAATGAAACCCACTGATACAAACATTTTAGTTTTTATCCATTTCATATGGATCAGCAAGGAATCCCAAATAATGATTTATTTTCAAAATCATAACGGAAGTTTGTTCCCAGCAATATTTCACTGGAATACAAAAGATATTTGTATGCCATTTAAATATGCTTATAAGACAAGTCCATCTGCAAACTGTACAGACCCAGACCTGCCATCACATAATGCTGTGGCAGTCCTGGGTCTGTGCAGCTTGTAAGGAGTAATCAGTTGGGCCAGGCCAGTGACTTTTCCTGTAGCTGTGGTGCTCTACAGACCATGTCAAACAGTGTAAACAACTTTGCACTGACAAAATTTCCCAGTGGACTGCAGGCTCTGCACCTTGCTGATAATGATGCTGTTAAATGGCTGGGCATGCACTGCACACAATAAATAAATAAATAATCAGTAGAAAAAAAAAATAGACCCTGATCTGTGGGTACATTATGCTATGACAGATCAGGAACTTTATTCTTTGCAGTTTGACTAGTGACTATATATAGTTGATTCCAGCTAAATGATGCTTCATAGTCAAACCCTTCTTCAGTACTGGAAGTAAACAATGCCACTGCCAATATAGACCATTTGATTCCTGGGTCTGCTTCATTCTGACTTGTCATTTTTGCTTGCAATCTTGGTAAAGACAGTAGAAGTTAACAATAAAAGTGCTGGAGTTGCTGGCTGAAATGTTAACAATTCTGTATTTTCCACAACTTTTTCAAAGACCTTGAAAAATTTGGTTAAAACAATATGAGGCATTTCTGCAGAAAATTGGCTGATTTCAATCTGCAGTGAGAGTGACAGTTTGAGAAAAGCAAGAACACTGTCAGGGGAGCAGTTTGGCTTTGTTGTATTATCATCCAAAACTTACACTGGTTTCATATTCTATTTTCCGACAGGTGATTCCTGGAATTTGCAGTAAAATAAATCTGCTTGTTGTGTGCTTTCGTAACATACAAAAAATGAATTCTAACTTGGCAGACAATCAAGTAATTTTCAGCAGAGCTTAGAAGAGGTATTTTCCACAATTAACTACTTCCATCTGGCAATGAAGTTTGATGAGGCGCAAGAATTCCTACACCATTTACATTCAGTTTATAGAATTCAGTCTGAAAACTTCAAAAAGTCTGATATTCAATACCTTCAAAATGTAAGCTTAAGAATGAGAACAAGAGGTTCAAGTGGGTGCAAGATTTATCACTTAGCAGACATCCACCTCAAAGTTGTCAGCTGGGCAAGGAATCTGGGTTACTATGATGCCTTCTGAAAGTTAGTGGGGATCAGGTCCTTCTTCAGTAAAGGCATGCTTCTTGTAAAATTTGATTAATTTCTGTTGACTAGTTTTCCAGAAGTAACTGAAAGGTGTTTCTAGTTACAGTAACATCAGCCAAATTTGATAGTTTACTGACAGCACTGTGTGAAACTGAAAAGCCTTAATGCAAAAAGACTTTCTGTCAAATTTGTTCACCACTTTTTGTTAAGTCCCATTGAAGTCTTTTTTTAAATAGTGGCCATATCTGACAGCAAATCAGCATCATTCATAAAAATTTGAAAGGTCTAATTTATGCCATAAAGTTTTCTGTCAAAATGTCAAATTCTGTTCACCAGTTCTGAGAAGATGTTGGAGTTTTTCTTTTTTATCACAGACTGCATTGTTTATATACAGTTTAAATGCCTTCATGTCAGGATGCTTTCTGTGGAACTTAGCCCAAGCCATTCATCATCTTTCATGAAGAAATTGTTTCAAGTTTTATTTTTTCAGCAAAGGTGGCCGTATTAGATGGTGGAAAGATATCATATGTATGAACTCAAGGTGTTCATGCAAAGATGCTTTCTGTCAAACATGGTTTTTCTTTTCTAAGTTGTTGTTAATGCCATTTTTCAGCACACAATACATGGCAGTCAGTATAACTGGTGGAAGAAGAACCCATGGAAAGCTACTTGCAAGCTTTTTCACTCACCCACACTGGCTGAGCCCAAGACTCGAACCCACAAAGAGAGAGGTGAGATGACAGTGATCGGTAAAGACGAGCATTGTAGACCACTCTGCCTCCCTGGGCACCTCTAGTTTTTAGTAACAGTGACCATATTTTATGAAGATACAGGTACAGTAGACATCATTTGTACAAAATTAAAAGACTTTGATGTGAACATGCTTTCTGCAAACTTTTTTTTGAAATGGTCAAGTAGTTTTTGTGAATTTGCAATAGCAGGACTTTACAATAAGCTCAAAGGGCTAGGTAAACTAAAACTGTAAAATTCATTTTATTGATTTAAATTATATAAAAAGTGGAAAGGTAATGCATGTAACATGAACCAGAGCTACATCCATGAATCAACATGGAAAATCCCTATACTTTTTATTGCATAGTCCACATACCCTCAACCATCTTTCAGGACCATAACTCATAGGTCCAAAACGCAAAATCTAATACACCCCCAATCCTCCTTACAGGAATATAACCCAGGGGTTGTAACCCCAAATCCATTACACCCACCTTTATAGGACTGTGACTCAGCAGTTGTAACCCAGAGTCATTACATTCGAGCAGTCATAACCCACACTGTTACACCCTAAACTCCCTTTCAGAACCATGACCAAGGGTTATAACCAAAAATCCATTACAATGACAATATACACCCCCACTAGGACAACATGTATAAAGTTCAGTATGAAATTATTCAGAATTGCAAGTGTCATAGGGCAGATAACGAATTAGGTGGATGTGATGCAATGTGTAATGACCTGATGCCTAAAAATAGCCAGCAGTGTCTTCAGTCCTATGGAAAAACTTTGTAGCATGGCAGCTAAGTTTCAATCTGCAGAGCAAACTGAAGATGACACTCCCTGGGTGATTTTACCTTTACAGGCTACACTGCATGTAATAGAATAACACTGTTATACAACTGCAAGGGTGGTTACAATGTTATCTCCCTACAAGTGCAAATCAAAGTAAATTTATATTCTTTATTTCTGTAATTTAGGCTACTGCCCTCAATGCAAACAAAAAATGTCAGTAAACTGGAGCACAATGCATTTCTTATAATATACAAATCTGACACTGTGGAGGCGTTGCTTCATGGCTTTTGTAACTTCTGGTCCAGAATTAATTGACCATTAGCTCATGACAAGCCCTATGCATTCTAAACTTTTTTAAAAAAGATATTGGATATTATTAAAATTTTAAAAAGATATTAGATATGGTCTAGCTAATTGTTACGTATATGTAACTAAATTACTTGTGTTTGTTTTAAATTTCTTTTATTTTATTTTTGTTTCATTACATTTTATTGTAATGATAATTTTTTTTTACTGGATTTGACATTTTTCCCAGTAAATTCAGTTCAGTTCTTTTAGCCTGATTAGAATGCAAAAGTATTGCTTCATTGTATTTTTAACTGGCCTTGGTTCAAAATTTGGTAAACACTAAGTGAAAATGATTGGCCATTACCAAGGTCATGTTCAACCCACATGTTAGCTCTGTTGTAAACAGTTTTTTTTTTAAACTCATTTCCAGTGTGGGAATGATTGATTCTTAGCTAAGGCTATTCTAGCCTACGTGCTAATTGACTTGTAGTAAGTGATCACGTGACCCATTACGCAGGTCTGAATTTGCGTTTTTAGTTGGGGTTTAATTCTCAATCTCAGTGTTTCTGAGTCAGTTGTAAATAATACCTTGAGGCTGAAAGGTATTCCTGTTGTTGTCATTTTGAATTGAGTTTTTTTCTATTTAAAATAATTTATTTTCCTGGAGACTTTATGTGTGTTCACCGAAATTCTTGGACAAAGACATTTACTAAAAATTATCTGGAATTCTAAAGATGGAATTATATTCTCGGTGACTAAACAAGGAACTGTTGACTCATCAACACAAACTGATTATAGAGGACATCATCGCCTGCCATCCTGGATTCAATTAGAACTTGGATTCAATTAGAACTTTTTAGTGATAGGGCTTATATTTTTAAATTCTAGGATTAAGTTTTAGATTATATTCACAAACCGTAAGTCCTTTTCCATATTTTTACCTTGTTTTCTAGGGAAATAAATTATTTTGTTAAATTTACAAAGCTTGTTGGCTTCACTCTTTTCTTTGTTACTTTGTACGAGCCTAGTCACATAACATAATAAATGATATATAAACTGTGGAGATGAAATCAAGCTTTAAAATTTTCTAAAGATGGACAGGTTTATTGAAATATTTTTCTCTCTAATAGCTTTTAAAAAAGGTTTAAATTCATAGAGGTTGTTCATGAGCGAATGGTCAATTAATTCTGGACCAGAAGTTACAAAAGCCATGAAGCAATGCCCTCTTCATATCTACCAGTTACAATATTGAGTTTTCTGACAAGTTTTTTTTTTTCCCCAAGTATTTTTGATATTGTTATTAATAAATCTAATTTATGTAGCTTTATTTCACCTGTCTTATCATTAAAAGTCATTAACAACCACATTCAACACAACTGTGACTAGCACAGCTAGCGAGATCATTGGCAAATATCGTCGAACAAAGAAACCTTGGGTCACAACAGATGTCCTTGAACTATATGATAAAAGCAGAGAACTGAAAAAGGGAAAAAGAGATCATTAAGGAGCTAGAAAATACAGAGAGATAAACAGCATGATCAGGAAAAGCATGAAAAAGGCAAAGGAATCCTGGACAGAAAGACAATGCTGCAAAATCAAAGACAGTCTGAGTAGAAATGACAGCAAATTGGCACATAAACTGGTGAAAGATCTCACAACCCATAAACAGGGAAAAACTACCACCATGCAAGACAAATCAGGAAAATACCTCACAGAAGATCAAGAGATCCTCAAGTGATGGACAGAATACTGCTCAGAATTGTACAATCATAAGACCCAAGGAGATCCAGAAGAAATTGATGACAACCCCATTCTTCATGAAGTAGAAATTGCATTTAGGTCACTAAAGAAAGGAATGTCAGCTGTCGTTGACAACATACCAGCAGAGCTCATTCAAGCAGGAGGAGAAGAAATAGTCACAGTCCTAACAACAATCTGCAACAAGATATGGCAGACAGGAGAATGGGCCCACCATATGGACTCAATCCTTAGTCATCGTACTCTCCAAGAAAGGAAACCTACAGCTATGCCAAAACCACAGAGCCATCAGTCTGATCAGTCACCAAAGCAAAGTCATGCTGAAGATAATTCTCAACAGACTAAAGCCTCAATCAGAGAAAATTATTGCTTAAGAGCAGGCAGGCTTCCGAGCAGGAAGGAACACCATAGAACAAATCTTCAATCTCAGATTCCTTTGCAAGAAATACCTTCAGCATCAGCAGAATCTATACCACGTCTTTATAGATTTCAAAAGGGCCTTTGATAGGGTATGGCATGTAGCCTTATGGACAACTATGAGGAAGTACAACATCAGCTCAATTCTGGTGCAGGTTGTTGAATACCTCTATAACAAAGCCACCAGTGCTGTGCTCATCAATGGCAGCAGAGGAGATTGGTTTTGAACAACAGTTGAAGTCAGACAGGGATGTATACTGTCGCCTACACTCTTCAACATTTTCCTGGAAAGGCTCATGGAAGATGTCTTGTATGACCACAAGAGCACTGTCAGCATCAGAGGAAGAACAATCACCAACCTTCACTTCACAGATGATATTGATGGTTCAGGAGGAGATGAAAAAGAACTGGCTGATTTGGTTGAGCGCCTCGACAAAACCTCTACAGCATACAGTATGGAAATTAGCGCCGAAAAAACTAAATTGATGACAAATAACACCAATGGCATCAGTGCAGAAAAAAAGGTCAGTGGACAGAAGCTGGAAAGAGTCACAAGCTTTAAATACTTGGGATCAATTATCACAGATGAGGGCTCCAAACCCGAACTGCTTTGCAGGATTTCCCAGACAACAGCAGCAATAACAAGGTTGAGACCAGTATGGAAAGATACCAACATTGCTTTTGGTTCCAAAATAAGGCTGATGCGCTCGACTGTCATATCCATCTTTCTGTATGCTTGTGAAACATGGACACTCACATCAGATCTACAATGGATTCAAACCTTCAAAATGAGATGCTTCTGCAAGATCTTTGGCATCTCATACATTGACCATGTAACCAACGAAGAAGTCTACAACAGGGTCCAATGAGCCATCGGATCCTATGAAGACCTCTTGACCACTGTAAAATAGCGCAAACTGAAGTGGTATGGTCATGTCTCAAGATCATCTGGACTATCAAAAACAATCTTGCAAGGCACAGTGCAAGGGTGCAGAAGAAGAGGCAGACAGAAAAAGAGGTGGAAAGACAACATTATGGAGTGGACAGGCATTGGATTTGGAGATTCTCAAAGGGCAGTAGAGAACAGGGAAAGACGGAGAGAATTGGTTGTGAAGTCAACTGTTGTGCCCCAACAACCTCTTGGGTTAAGTGATTGATGATGATGATGATCATTAAAAGGAATGCACAATGAAATGGACAGTAGGTGCATATCAGTTGGTAAGTAAAATAATAGACAAAAGAATAATATGAATGAAAGAGTGAAGAACATAGATAACAATCTTACTTGGTCTATTCACATTAAACACGTTTCAAAAAAGGTTAATTCTTATCTTTGGCTACTGAGGAAAATCAAAACATACATTCCTCTTCAGTATAGGGTCATCTTTTATAAAAGTTATATTCAGACATATCTGGACTATTGTAATGTAATTTGGGGTAATACCTCTAATTCAAACATAACAACACTTTTAAGACTCCAAAAGAGGACTTGCCATTTAATTCTAGATCAAAGTATGGACAATTTCCAGGATGCAATGAATAATATAAAGATTTTAACAATACATGAAAGAATATTTCTTAGAAAGGCCAAATTGATGTCTAAAGTATCCTGAAAAGCCATTCCTGTCTATCTAAGCAATATCTTTCACCAAAGAGATGTTGATGGTACTCCAAATTTAAGGTCCATAAGAAGCAAAAATTACATTATACCAAGGCCAAAGAAGGAATTGTTTAAAAAAATGTCTTTGATATACTGGTCCACTGGTATGAAACAACATTCCCAGTGACATAAGGCAGGCTCCTAGCATTTCTTCTTTTCATAATCAATGTCTCAAATGGATGAAATCTTTAGAAAATTGAACAGTTCTAGTACAATAAATATCACCTGCTTTTCTGTAATTTTTCATCATTTTCACAGTCGAATTTTTCAATGCAGGATGATATTTTATATTTTATATATGTTTATGTGTTCACAGATGCCTGTGCATGTGTTCCAGGCTTGATACTTTGACTTTTAAAATTACTTAATTATTTAGTGCCTAGCCAGACTCTTCACATCATGTTGTATATACTGTATATTATTGTACACAACAGCTAGAAGGACTCAAGGTAGATTAGTTCTGTAACTAACTGAGTTACCTTCTCTAAATAAAGTCTTTATTATTATTATTATTATTATTATTATTATTATTAAGAAACAAATGAACGAACAAAAGATGAATGGAAGAAAATAGTCAAATAAAATAATTGTAAAATCTATGAATGAATGAATATAAAGAAGTGGATAATAAAGGACCATAACATCCAGAACAAAAATGGACACTAATTTTACTGAAACCAGGAATGGAAATACAAAATGCAAACTATGACAATGAACGGAGATGAACAGAGGTTGTTACTGAAATGGGGGGGGTGTGTGTTCCTGTTGTATTAGACCAAACAATAAAACAATTATTTTTCTTAGCTGATAAATCTTTAATCTCCACAATTAGAGGACTTAAAGACTTAAATCTGGTTAAAATTTTATCTCTGAGTGTTATTATTATTATTATTATTATTATTATCATCACAAATACATTACAAAGTCAAGATACCCACATCAGCTGCTTCCACTACACCTCAACTGACCTTACACCAGACGATAGATCGCTCCGCTTACCAAATCACGTGACTTAACCTCCGACAAACATGCAGTATTTGGCAAAGAAATATGTTTCAGTTTAAGTGATATGTTTATTTAATGTGATTTGTATGATTCTTAAAAATATAAAATTACAAAGTTTCATTAATTATACTGCAGTAGACAATATTTATATATGTAGTTAAAGTTCATACATTAATAACCTAAGTGTTTTATTTCAGTAAATAATAACAATCAATTTGTAAAGCTGTTTAAGAACTTATTCATATGAAAGGAAACTTGTTCCAAAAGATGCAATGTATTTAACATATAATGTTATCCTTGTTAATTTTATCTGACTTATGTTTACGCTGCCTTGGAAGTATATGAATTAAAAATTAATAACAAAATCGTAAATAATTACTGTTTAGAAGTATACTGTTGTACACAATAATCTTAAGGTCTGCTGTGTTAGTCAGATGGAATTTTGATCAATGATGTCTGTTGATGTAAACATGTAAATGCATGTTTAATATATCCGAAGATAATTATTTGAAACCTTTATTTCGTATTTCTTTATTACTAATTACATTGTTGTATCCCCATCCCTCCTTCAACCCAATGAGAAAGTAAAGCGTCACTCTAGTGTCTGAAAGATCGAGACGATAAATCATTTATTTTGGGACAAGCCAACATTAAAATGTAAATTTTCAAACTTTAAAATAATGCAGCCTTGGGTTCAATGCTTCCTATACAAGAATAATATATATCAAAGCCTGAAAGTTAGGGGGTTCTCCACCTATATTCTTGAAACGTTAATTTTTACATATATATTTTTCAATTTCAATTTTTTTTTTTAAGCTGTCAACAGGACATACTTTTATGCCAACAAACATGTTGTAATTGCCATCAATTGTGTCTTTATTCAGCTGATCATACACGCGACAAGTTGTTATCCATCGAAGTTTTGCCTATGTTTCGGGAAAGGAATACATCTAATTCCTCCATTTAGACGATCTGGATACTGACTCAGAATTACAAGACTTCTTTTCACCATTATTGATCAAGAAATCAACAAATCATTACAAAATTTGTAAATACATATCATAATCAATTCATTGTTGCTATGAGCAGCTTGTCGGAGGAAAATGGCGGACTTCAGCAATGCCTGGAGGTGTGTCTAATTTACGCTCGCTGATTGGTTAATTGATCCAGCGTGACTGACAAGTGGTGATAGGTCAATTCCAGACCCCTCCCAATCCAACTCTGGACTCCACTCTACATTTTACACTATGCAAATTACTAAGGTGGCAACTATTGTTCTTAAATGGTGTTCTGACTGCATCCAAAAGTGGACCTCCTGCTGTCTTGTATAGATAGGTCAGAGTAAAGTAGTTATGTTGTATTGTGTGGAGACTGATAAAAGACAGCTGGGGTTACTTTTAACTTGATTGAAGCATGGTTTTCAGCTGCCAACTTCTGAATCTAATGCAGACAATGTGATAGCTGTATCTACTTCTGCATATATTACAATGTACATGGTGTGCATACCTGATGAGGAAAATCCCAAGTATATAACTGACTACCATCCTAAAACTCTAGTCATGTTAAATGGAGCAATCTGTGATTAAAAAAGACCAAGTCAATAATAAACTAAATACTCAAAATAACAGAAATACAAAAAAATTTCCACAGCACAGATTTACAAAGTATCTACAAAATATATCTTAGTACAAATGATCATATTGCCATGTAGTAATAAAGTAAGTTCATCTCAGCTACAGTATATAATGTACATTCATGTCAGCTACAGTATTGAAATTATTTTCATGTCAGTTATGGAATATAAATTATGTTCATGTCAGCTACAGTATACAGAGTATGTTCATGTCAGTTAAAGTATATAACGTATGTTCATGTCAGCTAAAGTATATAATGTATGTTCATGTCAGTTAAAGTATATAACGTATGTTCATGTCAGTTAAAGTATATAACATATGTTCATGTCAGTTAAAGTATATAACGTACGTTCATGTCAGCTAAAGTATATAAAGTATGTTCATGTCAGCTACAGTAGACAAAGCATGTCCATATCAGCTACAGTAGACAAATTATGTTCATGCCACCTACAGTAGATAAAGCATGTTCATAACAGCTACAGTACAGAAATTATGTTCATGTCAGCTACAGAATATAAATTATGCTCATGACAGCTAAAGTATATAAAGTATGTTCATGTCAGCTACAGTATATAAAGTATGTTTATGTCAGCTACAATAGATAAATTATGTTCATGCCACCTACAGTAGATAAAGCATGTTCATATCAATTACAGTATATAAATTATATTCATGCCACCAACAGTATCTAAATCATGTTCATGTCAGCTACAGTAAATAATGTTCATGTCTGCTACAGTATATGAAGTATGTTCATGTCAGCAACAGTATACAATAATCATGTCAGCTACAGTATATAAATTATGTTCATGTCAGCTGCAGTATAAAAATTATGTTCATGCCACCTACAGTATATAAAGTTATGTTCATGTCAGCTATAGTATTTAAAGCATGTTCATGTAACCTACAGTAAATAAAGTATGGTAATGTCAGCTACAGAATATAAATTATGTTCATGTCACCTACAGTATATAATGCATATTCATGTCAGCAACAGTATATAAAGCATGTTCATGTCACCTACAGTAAATAAAGTATGGTAATGTCAGCTACAGAATATAAATTATCTTCATGCCACCTACAGTATATAAGGTATGTTCAAGTCAGCTACAGTATATAAAGTATGTCAGCTACAGTATATAAAGCATGTTCATGTCAGTATGTTCATGTCGGCTACAGTATATAAAGTATGTTCATGTCAGCTACAGTATATAAAGTATGTTCATGTCAGCTACAGTATATAAAATATGTTCATGTCAGTTACAGTATATAAAGTATGATATAAAGTAGATTAATGTCAGCTATAGTATAGAAAATATGTTCATGTCAGCTGCAGTATATAAAGTATGTTTATGTCAGCTACAGTATTTAAAACATGTTCATGTCAGCTACAGTATATAAAACATGTTCATGTCAACTACAGTATATAAAGCATGTTCATGTCAGCCACAAAATGTAAAGTATGTTCATGTCAGCTAAAGCATATCAAATATTGTCATCAGCTATAGTATATAATGTTCATGTCAGCTACAGAATATAATGCTCAGGTCAGATATTGTATATAAAGTATGCTCATGTCAGATACAGTATATAAAGTATACTCAAGTCAACTATAGCATATAAAGGATGCTCATGTCAGCTACAGTATATAATGTTCATGTCAGCTCAGTATATTGTTACGTATATGTAACTAAATTGCTTGTGTGTTAGTTTTAAAATTCCTTTTTTATTTTATTTTTATTTCATTACATTTTATTGCAATGATAATTTTCACTGGATTTGAATCTCTTTTTCAGAAAATTGGCTTGACCTGATTAGATTATAACGATTTCTTCAGCACTATTTTTAGCTCACCCTGGTTCATAGATCCTGTAAACACGAAGTGGAAATGATTGGCTATTACCAAGGTCATTTTCGGCCCACATCTTAGCTGAGATGTAAACAGCCTTTCTTTTTTAATTTATTTCCAGTGTAAGAATTTGATTCTTAGATAGGGCTATTCTAGCTAAGTGCTAAAAGGCATTTTTTTTTATTGCGCTGTTCAAATTAGAAATCATGTAGCCTATCACGTGAGCCAACATGTGATCTAAAATCGAGGCTTAAAACAGGCAACTGGTAGTAGATTAGTCCAGTCGTAATTTTTACACCTCAGAGCTCAAGGTGTTTTATTGTTGAAGCCAGATTGTTTTGAAGTTCATTTATTTTTTTTTTAATTTAATAATTCATTCTCTAGAAAACTACAGAAGTGCTTCATATTTATATAAGTTCTGGGAGAAAGATATTCAGTGGAAATTTATTCTGGAATTCTAACGGAAACATTATAAACTGTGATTCAGTCGAGGATTTGTTGCCAACAGTACAACCACCTCATCTGACGTCATCGCCTCCATATTGGAATTTCATCGAGATTCGAACCCTGGATTCAATTAAAACTGTTTAGTGATAGGACTTATATTTTTCAATCCTAGGATTAAATTTTGGATATGTTCAAAAACTATAAGTCCTATTTTCTAATTTTTTTTTTCATTGTTTTCCAGGGAAATAAATCATTTTTGTTAAATTTACAAAGCCTGTTGGCTTCACTCTTTTCCTTTGTTACTTTTGTACGAGCCTACACGTAACGATATAATTTCATGTCAGATACAGTATATAATGTTCATGTCAGATACAGTACATAATGTTCATGTAAGATAAAATACATAAAGTATCTACAGTATATAAAGTATGTTCACGTCACCTACAGTATATAAAGTATGTTCATGTCACCCACAGTATATAATGTTCACAGTATATAATGTTCATGTCAGCTCAGTATATAATGTTCATGTCAGATACACTGTATAAAGTATGTTCATGTCAGATACAATATATAAAGTATGTTCATGTCAGCTATAATATATAAAGTACATGTACTACAGGGTTAAAGTTCTCAAGGGATCAATCAAACTACTATTAACTCTTTGTACATTTGCATCAAAGTGAGGTTGTAAACCTGGAACAATGATACTATATTTCTATCACACGTGAGATTGGCATTAAGATCTAAGAAGATGAACTAGACATCATAACAAGTCTCACGTCAGTATGAATTTCCATTTAGATGGTGTCACAATAACAAGAATTTTAAGATGATTGTAGTGGAAGTCATATTAGATGTCAGATCGGCACCATTTTCATTTAGGACCAACTGGACATAATAAAAAGTCATTTTAGTGAAAACTCCATGTCAATATGACCATCCATTCAGGGAAGTAGCGAAAACAATCTGAGCTGTATGCGTGTGTGTGATATGGATTTTTAACATAGTTTTAAAAATTTTCAGTCATATCGCTATAATGTCTGCAGTGCAGCAGTTTTATAGTGATGTCTAGCACTGGGGCATCAAGCCGCAGACATGCAGTATCATATCCCAACCAGTCACACTATCCTCACACCAGGCCGATCAGTCCTAATGCTAACTTCCTAACTCTTTACCATCTGCTAATACATATTGCGACACTAAAAATAGCCTTGTAACCCCAGAGACACATATACAAGCTGCTAATAACACTGTCTCTGTCCTGGCTGGCTCATACATGCATTTCCGGCAAAGGGTTGGGAAACCCCCGAGACACATAAAAATGTTTCATATTAAAGCTTTGCATTGGATGAAATCACAAGCATCCAGTCTTTTTAACAATATTTAGCCAATGATAATAGTCCTTACATAACATGATGAAAGTGTTCTGTTAGTAATTTTACTGCATATAAGCCGGAATTTCCTTCGAAAACGAGATCAATTTTCAAAGTGAAACAAAATGGTAACATTCAAATATTCCAACGACAATTCCAACGAAAGTTTTGAAGGATTTGAAATTGATGACATTGCAAATGACATGACATTGCCTTTAATGATCCAATTAAAGACAAAGGATCAGACATTAGTATAAGTCCTGTTGTGACACCTGACATTTCAGATTTATCTGAACCTGAGGAAGAAACACACGACAATCTTTTCTGGCCAGAAAAAATGGGACTGTTATGTGTGGATGACTTTATAGCTGATTCAGAGCCAACATTTAATTTACATGAAAATGCAGAGGAGATAGATTTCTTTTTACAGTTTTTTCCCAAAGAAATATTCCAGGTGTGCAAAACAGTGGTGAGAAAAGTAGTCTAATATACATTATAAACACAACAGATATCTTGAAGTATATATTTTATTATGAATATGTCAATATAAACATTGATTCCTGAGGATTATATGTATTTGTTGGTGGAAATGAGTGGCATAAAATTTTGGTAAATGTTTAAAATATTCGTTTTCATTAAATTACATAGTTTGCATGGGACAAGATTGATATAGAAAATGTAGACAGCATGTGCACTAACTCGAGAAGCTCTCACTCAGGCAGCCATTATGATGCTCTGGGGTTCAGCCTACAAACAGCAGCTAGAAGGCAGGCTGCTTATCAGGCTTAGTAGGCAGGGCAGTAAGTACATGCAGAAGGTAAAGAGAATGCTGAGCACCTAGTGAGGCAGCTGCTAGTACCAGTTTTATAAGTCTCTGGTATGACTTGGCCAGGGTTCGAACCTGCGACCTCCTGCATCTGAGGCAGATGCTCTAACCACTTAGGCCACTGAAGCAGTCAAGCTGTCTGCATAGTGGCCATATTAAATGTCAAATCTGCACCATTTTCATTAGGTCAACTAAACATTATACAAAGTCTTTTGGTGAAAACCTCATACATGTATCATTATGAATTTCTCTTCAGGGGGAGTAACAAGAAGATTTTCAAGATGATTGCCATGGTGGCCCTATTGGAAAGCACCATTTTCATTCTGGACAAACTAGGCATCATATGAAGTGTTTTAGTGAAAACCTCATGCTGACTGTCCATTCAGAACAAACTATGCATCATAAGAAGTGTTTTAGTGAAAACCTCATGCTGACTGTCCATTCTGGAGAATACTGGATATCCAAGAGGAAACATTTAGGGCCAACTAGACCATGGAATGAATTTGTGTTTCATGGCAATCCTCCATGTCTTCTGAAGGAGTGGTGAACATATACTTGTGCTAATGGATGGATGGATGAGGGACAAATGACCATTCCATAAGCTAATTTGGTCCATGACCAGTAGAGTCCAAACTGTCAACAATGACAATTGAAAAGTGACTGCTATGTATCACCTCCCACCAATGTGGGCTGAACAAAATGCTGAAGTAGATAAAGTCAGTGATAAAGGATCAAGCAGGATGTGAAAGCCCTAGGTAGATACGACTATTGATCAGGAGAAGCAGTCATGCTATTTTCAAGATGGCCAACATCGATGGTCATATGACCATCCATTGAGGAGTTTTCAACAAGATTTGCAAGATGGTTGCCATGGGCCCACATCTGGGGCCAACTAAGCAGCATATAAAGTCTTTAGTGAAAATCACTTACTGATACAGCCATCCATTCATGTCAAATAATGTAAAAATGATCAAACTATCTGCCATGGTGGTCATATTGGATTCCAAGGGTTGGACCGACATTGAACCATTTTCATTCTGGACCAACTGGACATCATGTCAATATACCCATCCAATTTGGTGGGGAGTAGAGACAATGAGATTTTCAAGATAGATGCAGTGGTGTCCACATTAGGCATCAGCTCAGCATTATTTTCATCTAGAATAAACTTGACATCAAAAGTCTTTCAGTCAAATAAGAAATATGTCAATATAGCCATCCTTGTAGGGGACTGCAATAAGATATAAAAGACAACTATAATGGATATCAGTAAGCATCATATTAATTTGGAACCAGCTAGTCATTGCTAGAAATCTTTGTTATTATGTATATTATTTTATTATGTATATTTATTTTACATTGTTTGAAAGTTTTTTAAAATTTATTATATGCTATGGGTTCTGTATAATTGTATTCTGTAGCTGACCTTGTCCAAAATCAAGTTCATTGTCTACCTGAAACAGAATCATTGATAATTTTCATCCTGTAAACAAGTAATACATAGCAAAAATTTTATGTGTGTGGGTTTAATATTAGGATCATTATCAACAGAAGTAAACATATTTATGTTGGTCTGAGTCAAGGATATTATGTTTTCCATGTTCTTTTATTATGATTTTAGTAACAGATAACCATGTCTACTTAATTATACAGCAGTTTAGATTGTTCTGAAAATGAAGTTTTGCCCTACATCCCTGGTTCTTTTTTAGTGATTTATTTTTTGTTTACTGGAAAATTATTTATTCATGATAAAAGATCTTCAGGCAGAATCATTTGTTGTGTTCAGTGTTTGATATGGCCTGAAATTATTTAATCAAATTATCCTTCTCTGGAAATGCGAAGTGCTCAAAACAATATTCTTGGAAAGAGACATTTGCTGGGAATTATAGGGAATTCAAACACAGAATCCATGGATTACATTACTTTTATTCAACAAAAGACTGCTGGCACATCATTATAATTCAGGTCATTGGTACATTAGAACATTAGAGACAACTGGTCATTACAGGTACATCAAAACCTTCAGCAGTGGAAATTATTTGGAATACCACTAAAGTATATTCAGAACATTATTCAATAGGACTTACATTAGCAATTCTAGCATTATTTGGGTTTTAATTTGCAATACTTTAAGTTACTTTTACATTTTCACTTTGTTTTCTAGGGAAATAAATTATTTGCTGAATTTTATCAAACTTATTGGTTTTTGCTCTTTTCTATTACTTATTTTAAGAACACAGAGTCATAATACTGTGAAAACCCAATGTTGATAGGACCAACCATTCATTTGTAGTAATAAAGTGAGATTGTTAAGATGGCAGCTGTGGCAGCCATATTGGATGTTAGAGGGATCCTATTGTCATTTTCAACAGCTAGACCATGCACAAGTTGATGGAAATTCTTTTTAACAGTTCAGTGATAACAAATTTGTTCTGCTGGGCACCAGGCAAAAGGCTATCACATAATCTCTTCAAGTCTATGATCAGTTGAGCCAAAATAATATTTAATATCATCCACATAGGCATCTTAAAATTTCATTATTTGACTTCATGGTTTTCTACTAATCCTGCTCACAAGGTTTTTATCAAAAGAGTACAAGTACAAATTTATACAAGTTGGTGAAAAATTGAAAACTTGATGTGATGGCCTGAAAATTAAAAAGGTCATCTAGAAATGAATCCAAATAAACCTATGAAATTTCATTTTGTTCTCTATCCAGTGAATTTTTGCTTAATCTTGCTAACAAGGTTTGTGTTTAAAAAAATCTAAGGACAATACATTTTTAAAACAAGAGTCCCTTGAAGAGACTAATGTTCTTTGGGTGGAAAGAATTTCCAGGAATTCAAGATAAGGCCATTTGTTCCTTTTAAGTACCAAGCACTGAAACCATCTCAAACATTCTTCAGCGGAAAGAAAATTCTCAAATTAGCTGCTGCAGTACACATACTGCCTGTCAGCTTGGCACCATTTTCATACAGAACAAAGCAGAGATCATTTAAAGACTTTTGGTTTAATTTGGTGTTTTACAGCACTGCAACACAAGTAGATGAATTTTGGTGGAAACCCCTTGTCAGAAAAATCATCCATTCAGGAAGAGTAGCAATAGCAAGATTTTCAAGATGGCTGCCATGGTGGCCATAATGGTCTTCTGATCTGCACCATTTTCATTTAGGACCAACTATACAAAATATGAAGTCTTTTAGTGAAAACCCCATGCTTTTATGACCATCCATTCAGGACAAGTAGTGATAACAAGATTTTTGAATGTCCAAGCATCATCAATTCACTCAGATACCAGCTAGACCCTTCGATGAATGTGTGAGTAGAAAGTTTCATGCCTATTTTTTAAGTAGTCTAGGAGGAGCAGTGGTAACAAACTTGTTGCTAAGAGATGAACAAAGGACAGACAACAGGCTATCTATCCCACAAGCTCTTTTGGTCTTTGACCAGTAGACCTAAAAACTGAATTGCTGCAATGACCTGAAAAAATCTCATCAGATGATCTACATAAGCATAAGCTGAATTTCACTTGTCTGCATTTAATGGCACAGCTGTGTTCTTATTTTCCATATTTGTTCTTTTTGGGGGGAGTATACAAATTACTTTAATTGCTCAGCTCCACAAAATCTAGAGTGTTCAGGATATGGATCTATATGGTACATATGTATCCTGCATGGAAGGGATGATCAAATGCCTGAGATAGGCATGGTATTCTGACTACATTGTATTTCTACAAACCTCTCTACTTTGCTTCAAGCTCTTCACCTCTATCTCCCTCATTCTGGCTGGTATCCACATCAGTTATGGATAGGAGTTACTACATACATGTTCAACATACACCAACAAGTGTTAAAGCCAGATTGGAGTTCAACCTTTACTTTTTACCTTTTCAGCATTACAGTGTGTACATATATGCATCAGGACTTTGGAGTATCTGTTGTGAAATTTGACCCCTTCAAATGCACTTGTTCCAAAACTGAACTTAACTATTTATCAAGTGTAAGATGAACTGACCTTGAGATCTTTTACACAAATTTAAAATGCTTAACTGTACAGAAAGTAAACCTAGCAATGATGACTTACACACACACACATACACACACACACACACACACACACAAACATACAAGTATGCAAAGATTAAAGTTGAAAATATAGTTTTCTGCTTTTCTGGTATACTAGTGTTAAGATTCTTTGATTCTGGTTTCCCCATAACAAAAACATGTAAACAGATATTCTGTTTCACAGTCATGTGCTGGTAATTGTTTTTTTGTGTGTGTATTCTGCCTTGAAAAAGGGATAAAAAAATCTTGAAAACACATATCCGGTTTCTGACTTCTTGTACCATGCTTTGTCGCATTTGTTTCCTCCATAAATTTTCCTTCACAAAAACATCCTTTCAAAGATCTAGTGCATTTGGTGTACACACACACACACACACACACACACATATATATATATATATATATATACTGAAAGTCCTCAAAACCAAAACCTGAATATACTGGAATCACCTCAACATCAAATAAATTTTTCAGTCCTAAATTTTTCTATCTTTAATTAATATCATTATTTTTCAGTAAACCAAAACTCTCAACTCCATATACCAAAATAAAGTGTAATCCCAAATTTCTATAGTACACTTAAAAAACCCAGAAAAAAACTGAAACTCAATAAAAAAAATATACATATTTTAACTATTAAATTCTCAACACTGAGGTAGAAATGAATGATTACATTTAGCAAGTGTTGTAGTAGGCTGACCTGTGAGACAAAGACCCAGAAAATGTCCCCTGGGTAAGCAAGGTGAAAACAATAATTGACACAATGACACAAAATAGGGCTTACAACAGGCTAATCTGAATTCTTTGCATCATACAGAAGAGACATCTTGTAAGGTGAATTATTAATAACTAAATGCATGTAGGTAAGGCATCTAAGAAAAACTGTTTATCTGTTTATTATTGAATTATGATTGATGATATTCATTTGTATACATGATTAATAGAACATCATTTGCTTGTTTTTATTGTTTTAATATCAGAGCTTTATTAAACAGGCATGCAGCCTCACTTTGATGCTTTGGTGACTGAGACAGACAAAGCAGTATTCTGAAAGTCAGATTCACTCAGTGATATACCATGAAATCTTATACAGAGATAAAAGAATTTCACGATAGCTAAGGATGAGTGTTACTGGCTATGGCATGAGAAATAGAGTCATTAACACAAGCCACATTAGTTATAGAAAAATGTACACAAAAAAAAAAAACAACAATGCATCATGCCCTCTTCAAGGCAGGCTCCTGAACCATGAACATTATTAATGAAATGGATTATTAAAACATTATGTAGTATCATTCATAATTTTAATGTAGTAAAGTAATACAAGTATCTCATTCCACTGATGTTTTTGTGATGAGGACTATTTCTATGTACTACAAATGTGTTTAATTATATGACAGATATTATTTTCAGAAGAAAGGTGTACTGTTCAGCTATTTCTTAAATAAATACATGTATTTAAAAAAAGGCTTTCTCAATTTTGTGCACTCTTACATGCACAGACTTATGCTCTCATAATGTGCAAACAATGAACAAACAGAAACCAGGAAAAAATTTACACAACCAAGTATGATCTCATACAATTATAATGTCAATGGTGCTATGAGTAACTAAATTTTCCTTTTAATATAAAACTAAATGTATTTAGAAGAGAGTGAAAATATGAAGACCAAAATTTATTCATGTACCTGATTGTCGCCATCACATTATGTTCTTTTTCATATGGAAATGCCAAGCTAAACCAACATGGTTAAACACACTGTGGTCTCATCATTCTGAACCCTACACAATTAGCTGTTAATATGCAATCAACAGATGTGAACAGAATCTGTCACCTGAGTTTACCCTGACCAAAGCCCTTTTTGAAACTTGTGTTCACATGTTCATTTTGGATGTGAATTTTAGTGTTCAATTAAAATATCTTCTCTTATACATGTAAAATGTCTACAAGAACTTTATTTAATCAACATACATACAACTGAACATCCATTCAGGAGAAGCAGCAATAATAAGACAAAATCTTATTTCCCCCAAGAGTCTGGTTAATGAATAAATATTATACTGTATTAGGATTAGTGAAAGTCCAGATCTTCCTCAACACCAAATGTTGTTTTTCACCCTGCAAGTTACAGTTTTCTGGCTATCAAGCCCTTTAGCACAATTCAAATTCCAGCTCAGTATCTTATTTTTGTAAGGCTATAAACCCACAAGGGTCACAATGGGTGGAGTTTGGTGGAAGGGGAAGGATGTCTCCAAGTGTACAACTATGTCATATTTACACACAAAAACCACCTCAAGTTATAACCCTAACCCTGTGTAAAAGCTATGTCATGATCTTCTAGACTTGAGCCTTACCCTGTCTTAAGGCCTTGGGTTACTATTTGGCCTGCTCTGATCTGAGGCTACACTCGATGACAAGGTCTAACTAATGCATCTTGGTCTTTTTTCATCTATCTTTCTTGACAAATGGGCTTTTCTCCATGAGTAGTGTGCTATGCTCTGTGGCCTCATTAAGTTTATAAACATATTGTTTAACTGACAGCGTTGTGTAACATCAGTCACTAGTATTATATTCAAAATGATTATGATTAACTACAGTATACTTTTCATAACTCAATCAATGCAGATTTTCTACATCACATTTAGCTGATTCAAATCATCTCTCTCTTCCTATGTATGGAAATAAAATCAAGACTACTAAACTATCCAGAAAAGTTCTGTATCATAATAGTACCAAATTTCAGACTTTGGTGTTCATACTACAGTGTACCAAATCATAGTCTTTGGTGTTAAAACAACATCATACCAAATTTCAGTTTCTGGTGTTAATACTACAGTGTACCAAATTTTAGTCTTTGGTGTTAATACTACATCAGTACCAAATTTCAGTCTTTGGTCTTGATGCTATATCAGAACCAAATTTCAGTCTTTGGTGCTAATACTACAGTGTTTCAAATTTCAGTCTTTGGTGTTAATACTACAGCAGTACCAAATTTCAGTCTTTGGTGTTGATGCTACAGCATACCAAATTTCAGATTTTGGTTTTAATCCTACACTGTACCAAATTTCAGTCTTTGGTGTTGATACTACAGCAGTAACAAATTTCAGTCTTTGGTGTTGATGCTACAGCATACCAAATTTCAGTCTTTGGTGTTGATACTACCACAGTAACAAATTTCAGTTTTTGGTGTTAATACATTTACTACAGTATACCAAATTTCAGTCTTTGGTGCTAATAGTAAAGCAATACCAAATTTCAGTCTTTGGTGTTGATGCTATTGCAGAACCAAATTTCACACTTTGGTATTAATACTACAGCAGTACCAAATTTCATTTTTTCTTATTGATGCTACAGCAGTACCAAATTTCAGACTTTGGTGTTGATGCTACAGCATACCAAATTAGTCTTTGGTGTTGATACTACAGCATATCAAATTTCAGACTTTGGTGTTGAAACTACAGCATACCAAATTTCAGACTTTGGTGTTGATACTACAGCATACCAAATTTCAGACTTTGGTGTTGATACTACAGCGGTACCATTACAATCAATCTTTATAACATGACAAAAAAGTGGGGGCTGTATCACTTTCACCACAAATCAGTTTTAAGCATTCCATGTCAAAGTGAAATATTCATATAGAATTTGTCATCTGGAATAAATGCAAGCATTGACATAAATTATTTCTACAATCTTAATTTTAACATCTATTCAACATGCAACTTTAATTTTTGTATGTAAAGATACCTAGTTTCATATACCAAAGTAAGACCTCTTACATGTCAAAAAATATAAACCACATTACCTAAACCTACATTTCTCAGATAGCACAAAAAAGTAGACATACCAGGTAAAACTTCATTTAAGACAGATGTGGTGGTATGAACATTTGTGTGAATTTAATCAAAGATTTCTCTTCAGCTAAACCACTGTAAGGTCTTGCTGCGATTGAACCACTGTTATCAAAGACCTCTCAGTGGCTGAATCAATGAAGCAAGGGAGAATAAATTCATCAAGGATCAGAAAGAACCTCTGAAGCAATGAAAAATAAATTTATTAAAGTTCTCTCTGCAGCTGAACCACTGCAGAAAGATCTCTCTGCAGCTGAACCACTGTAGCAAGGATGAACTTCAGATGGGAGCAGCATCTGAACTGCAATAGCAAGAATTTGAAGTTTGTGGTTTCATGGCTTTCATCTCTCAGCACATAATACATGGCAGCCAGTATATTCGGTGGTGGAAAAATGGGAAGACTTCGAAGAACCACTTCAACACTGGAAGCTAATACAAGCTTTATCACATACCCATGTTGGGTGTAAGAACAGCTGAGACTCAACCAACATGGACAAAAGTGAGATGTGAATGATCTGTAATGGTTAGTGCCTTAGACCACTTGGCCAGCCAGGGCACCTGGATAAACTTGAGATGGAGGCAATAGCTCAGCAACTGGATGAACTTGAGATGGAGGCAATAGCTCAGCAACTGGATGAACTTGAGATGCTGGATACTGATGAACCACTGTAGCAAGGATAAACATTTTTAGGAACTCTGAACTCTGCAGCTAAACCACTGTAGCAAGAATAAACTTTAGACAGAGGCAGCAGTTTAACTACTGTAGCAAGGGTAAACCTGAGATGGAAACAATCAGCAAGGTATCAGCACCTTTTGTCTTTAATTTCTGACCTGGAAAGGACAGATGCTCTACAGTCTGAAAAGAATTTCCAGGAATCTTCTTTAAAACTGCAGAGTGTTGAAACTACCTCTGATATTCCTGAGTCATATGATTTGCAATTTAATTGTTGTGGCAGCCATATCTGACTTATCACTGGCACCAATTTACATTTAGGGCTAACTAAAAATTATAAGGAGTCTTTTGGTAAAAATACTATGTCAATATGATCATCAATTTTGGACAAGTAGCAATATGATTTTCAAGACGACCACCATGGTGCACCAACTAGACAGATACCATAAGAATTCTTCTGGTGAAAACCTCATGTCTATATAACTTTCCATTTAAGAGTAGTAGCAATAAGATGCTGCCATGGCAGCTATATTTGAGGTCAAGTCAAAATCATTTTCATTTAGAACCAACTAGGTACTATATCTAGTCTTATAGTGAAAACCCTATGTATAACTCTGTTTTTCTGTTTAGAAGAAGTAAAAAAGCCAAAACTTCCAAGATGGCAAGTTGGCCATACTGGGTACAAAGTCACACCATTTTCATTTAGGACCAATTATTCATCATAAGGCATCTTCTACTGAAAACCAATGTCTAGGTGAAGTAGCGACAAGATTTTCATTATGGCTGCTGTGATGGTAATAGTGGATATCAGATACAGAAATGCTTCCAGGATTTTTATCTCCCTCCTTGACACATAAACAATGGGGGAGTAGAGAAATAAAATGGGGTGCGTAGGCTCACCAGAGTTCATTATGTACCCAACACTTAAATATATCTTTTTCTTCATGCTACACTCTTCTTTAGTTTCAACGGAAAGCATAAAGTGCCCTTCAAGTTTTATAAGCATTACTTTGTTGACTGTTTCTGAGCTTAATATGTTCCTTATCTGTGTATGAATAGCATTCTGCACTGAAAACCACAATTTACAATCTACTATCTGGAGGAATTATGCAAGGCCAGCTAAGCTAGCTTCAACAAGATGCAAAACTGTTCTTTATGCTTAGTTTGTAGAATTTCCATGGTTCACAGGTACTGTCTCATGGGTATCAGCTCCAAAATGCATCATATCATATGGCAAATCAGCATGTCATAAGAATTGATTTCCTAAAGTTTAAATTCCTATTTCTAATATAAAATAATATTTTTTCCCAATATTTCCATAAATATTACATATTACATAACATACCTCCTGAGTTGGTGTTGTGTTGCACCAATATATCATGTAACAGTAGATATTTTTGAAACTTAGCAACAAAATTTTGGATACTTTTTTGGTAATGTATTTAATCCAGTTTCAAATATTATTTTAGAACTGTTGTCCTCCATTTGGTTAATGGCCTCCATTTGGATACTGATCTCCATTTTGTAAGAAGCTTTACGTCATCCTTCACTTCCTTCATTCTGCCATTCACTTTGGTGGGTACGTGAGAAAGCTTGCCAGTTGCTTTTCATCGGTAGGTGGTTCTTTCCGGGGGTTTCCCGGGTTCTTCCTCCACCATTTATACTGGCCGCCATGTATAGCCTATTTTGTGCTAAAAAATGGCGTTAAACCCTACAACAACAACAACAACCATTCACTTTGCACATTCATGCTAGCACAAACTTCAAGTTAAAAAGAATCAGTATATTTCTGCCCAGCCATGAAATATAATCAAACCTTTGGAAAATGGACCATGGCAGCCATATTGGATGTCAGATTAGCACCAGTTTCATGTAGGACCAACTAGACATCATAAGTCTTTCAGTGAAAACCTATTGTTGATATGGCTTTCTATTTATGACGAGTTGCAACAAGATTTTCAAGATGGCAGCTTGGGGTCAATATTAGACATTTGAATAGTATCATTTTCATTTGGGACCACACAAAGTTTTCTTGTGAAAACCCAATGTCATTGACTTTCTTTTCAGGAGGAATAGCAAGATTTTCAAGATGCCTATCATGATGGCCATAATGGGCATCAGATTGGTATTGTTTTCATTCAGGACCAATTAGACATTATAAGGTGTCTTTTATGAAAACTCATGCTGATATGATCATCTACTCAAAAGCAATGGCAAAAACAAGATTTTCAAGTTGGGCACTGTGGCAGCCATAGTGGATATTCAAGCAGCACAATTGTCCTCAAGGACTAACTAGCCCTTGGGATAAATATGGGTGTAATGTTGTATGGCTATCCTCATAGTGGCTTAGGAGAAGCAGTGGTAACAAACTTGTGCCATTGGAAAAACAGGTTGAGGGAAAAGTCAACAGACATTCAACAATGGACAAAAGTCTATTGCATAAGGTCTTCTGGTCTATGACCAGCAGATATAAATAAAACAGTGGTCAATAGTAGGATCAAGACTTGAGCTGTACTGAATCCACATGATGATTGGAACCATGGAGTAAGAACATCAATTGTAACTACATGTATATATTATTGGTGAAACAATATGCCTGTCTTGTAACATACATATAGCAATACACAAGCCATGATATACAGACAAAACTCCAAATGTGTTTTCTTCTCAGTCAGCAGAAAGAAGGGGTTTGATATGGTATAGGGATACGTTAAGGCCATCAGGCCTCGACATATTTAAAAGCCACGAGTTCTTTCCCCTGACTCCATACAAAACATAAATGCAGTTTTTAAAAAATTTATTACATACCCTCTTTTTTACACTATCTAAATATTTATAGCTTTGCTGTATGAATACTATTCAAAATGAGCTGGAATTTATGAAAGTTCAAATCTGGGTGTGTGATACAGAAAAATGGACTGATCAGCTGTACTGAATGCCAGATATAGCATGCAAGGGTACATGGGTATGTAATAAATTTCAATAGATGAAAATAGTGGAGAGGCAATGGCTAATTGTTCATTGCTTTTGAAGATTAAAAAAAAAAAAAAATTCTTCTATAAGGTAAATACTGAATTGATTCTCTCCACCTTTAGTACTGATACAGCAAATTAATGATAAACTGTTTCAACCCAAGTATAGTGTTCATTATCTCTAATGGGAAAGACTCCCTAATTGTCCTGACATAACTTGTACTGTAATGAAATGTAAAATGAATTACAGTTTGTCAGTTAATAAATATGACAGCTTGTAAATACAAATTCCTCTCTAGAAATAATGAATACACTGAGTTACTTGTTTTAACGATACTCATGTACAGCATCAGACAAAATGATGCCAATGGCTGTGTATCCATGAGTCTAATTTTACAAACTGTCTAGAACAATCTGTTATTACCTACCCCAAACCTTTCTCTTGATAACTACTGATGGATACTATCTATTTGGATTAGGGCCAATATGGAGGTGGTGAGGAATTTGGCTATCATCAGGTTAAGCTAGTTTTGTCTGACAATCTGTGGCTCACTGCCATCTACTGAAGGTAAAGTACATGTAGCTATCCTAAAACCCCTCCCTCCCCATACACTCAGTTGTATAAAGTCATTCACATAATATCCCACCCTCTCCATACGCTCAAATGTATAAAATCAGTCACATGATATCCCACCCTCTCCAGACACTCAGGTGTATAAAATCATTCACATGATACCCCACCCATTCCATACACTCAGTTGCATAAAATCATTCACATGATATCCCACCCTCTCCATACACTCAAATGTATCAAATCATTCACATGATATCCCACCCATCTCCATACACTCAGCTGTATAAAATCATTCACATGACATCCCACCCTCTCCATACACTCAAATGTATCAAATCATTCACATGATATCCCACCCTTTCCATACACTCAGTTGTATAAAATCATTCACATAACATCCCACACCCTCCATACACTCAGCTGTATAAAATCATTCCCATGATAACCCACCCTCTCCATACACTCAATTATATAAAGTCACTCATATGTCTGGTCCAATTGCAGACAGACAGCAAAGTTACAAGCAGATTTTTTTGATACTATGATAACATCTATGGATACTAAACTTAGAAATAAATTAAGAATATTGGCTATTTTTAAAATAAAAATCATCCATGCTGATAAAAACAAAAAAAAATGTAACAACTAGAAAATATCTAAGGCTAAGACATTCAAAAACAGTCACCATAATATTACCTTCTGCTAGAAAAGAAATGGCATAAGTTTCCACCTAGCTGAAGTTCATGCAACTAATTACACAAGAACATGACACATTAATGACTGGCTACACAGGTAATTAGCAAACTATTAGTTGAACAAATTGAGCAACAATTGCCAACAATGCTGTTATCTTGTAAACTCTTAGGACCATGGTAACAAGATTCTACTTGTGAAAAGTTTAACACCAAGTTGACATTAAAGAAATGTGAAAACTGGAAGATTTAATTTACAATAGGCCAAGCTGCTGACTCCAATTAGATCAATAAACATAACTGATCAAGGCAGATTATTACCTACATTATCTTACCTAAAGATAACTGCATTTATTGTTTTGATTAAAGTAATGATGGTAAAGTGTATTGTGATACACACTTACAGCAAAATAAACATCTTTTAAACTTCTTGACAAGTCTTGCTGTAACAGTCTAAGACAAGTCTTGCTGTAACAGTCTAAGACAAGTCTTGCTGTAACACTCTAATAATAGATATATACATTCAGGATCGGTAAATGCCAAACAGATAATATACAAAACACAACACTCTTTTTACACCTAAGTTCTGAAAATTTTGATGTTACATAATTAACTAAAGTTTAAATTCTCTTGATTTTTTTCAGCTAAATTAGTACTACTGAATAAAAATAATATATGAAAACCCAGTTAGAAGGTATTACTACTCAGTAAGCATAATTTACAAAGCAACTATCAAAATAACTCTTAATAAATATTCTATCAGTTACTATTTTCTTACGCATCCCAAGTTTTGATGTTTACATGTATGCCCTCCATAAACATGAAACCTCCATTTAAATATCTCTGAGACATTCAACTCTCAACTCTACATGTTAATGATTATTATGATTTAATTATGACTATAATTATTATTATTATTATTATTATTATTATTATTATTATTATTATTATTATTATAGGAAAGGTAAAAATGTATTTATTTGTTCTTGTTTTTGTTACAATAACACTTTGATTTATAAACTGAGAAGTGACTACTACCATGGACTATACAGACATACTGGATCACAAGACAATGTTTTAATGGAATACATGTACATCATTTGATCCCCAATACCAACAGTTAGTAAATGGGCAAATGTTTTCTATTTTCTTTAAAAAATGAGAAAACCAGGTATATTGACAAAAAGCCCTTTATCAGTGGTGTATCAATGGAAATGTAAAAGCCCAAATGGCAGACTCCAAAATTAATGGATTTCATATCTTTCATGTGCTAAAACTTTGTTTATTTATATTTTCATTGATGTACTCTAGATCTTTGTTTTAACACTGAAAGACTGGAAGAGGCATGAGAAAACTTATAAAAAGTGAAAAGAAACAAATTGAAAGCAGAATCTTGTTTTGTCCTAAGAGTTCATCCATTCTGATGTCATACCTCTTTTGTACTTACCCAATGGTACCATTTATTGCCCTCTTCTTCTCTCTTATTCTTTAATTATACAATGGAACAGTTTTCATTGTGGGACAAGAAAAGGATTATAACAAAGTATGATCTACTAAAGTAACAGAATTTCATCACATACTGTACAATATCACAGCCTTCCATATTATTTCAATTACACAATAAACCAGTAATAGAAAGAATTTATGGACTAATATTGAGACTTTAAAAAGTAACTATTTCTTTCTTTACTTTGTCAAGTCTTGAATACTGAGAATGTAACATATTTTACATAGAATTTATAATTGTTACATTGTTATTATTGATTTAATTACAAACCCACTCAGTATATATGCATACATCCTAGTAAACTTCCCCTCTGTATACTTCCTGTACATCTACTTTGTACAAGGCCAAACAACTATGAAGTTTTCAGATGTATTCATGTTGAAACTTGCTTTTGGATATAGTTATAAGAAAGAAAATGTGATGCATTTAAATGAAAATCATTTATGATGAAAATCAAATCAAAGGATTTGATATCCTCCTCACCATTTTACTGAAATTACTGGAGTGTAGTTTGTAAAAGAATGTAACAGGTGAAAATGGCAATATTTGTCAGTGTGTAAAGGGAAATACCATTCATGACGCTAAATACTAAAAATGTGGGTCCAACATTCTGTATCCATAACTATACTAAATGATCATATAGGAAGCTGAGTAATACAATCTGGCTGAAGTTATCAACATAGAGCTGCATATTAAGGGCCTTATTATTGTGTAAGAAAAATAGACTGTTGGTCCTACAATTTGGAACCACAACCCCATTAAATAATGATGCCGAATGAATGCTGAAAAATTAAAATCTGCCAAGCCGTCATCAACGTGAAGTTGCAATCCAAAATTGGCCGAAATCCAACAGGAATTAATGAATTATTTTGTGCATAAAGAAAACAGAGCAAGTCCAAAATCAGGACCCATAACTCTGCTGAAAGATAATACTGCATGCTGAACATGTATCTTAGTATATTTAGGTTTTCATACTAATATGGCAAAACAAAAAAGTACATAAATCTCAAATTAAACTGCATATTTTAATATGATTGTTTCATTTATGATAAAATTTAAGGTGATATTTCTATACATCTATTTTTATGCTGCTTAATGTCATTAGCATCTGTAAGTATTTAAAGTTGACTTCTGACGTATTTAAAGTTGACTTCTGACGTATTTCCAGTGATCTGCATTACAAAAGTGGCATCTTGAAAGCTACGCATTATTCTGTATAATTGTTACATACATGTACATGTAACTGTAAATTTCTAAACTGCATTAATTTTGTTGGATTTTCTGGGAGAATTAGTTATGTTTTAATACATGCCCAAACTCACTACATCAGTATAGTAGAAGAAGGGGTTGTGGTAGGGGAGGTATGAGTGGTACAGAAAAACAGTAATTACAATTACTAGTCTTCATGAATTACTAAATGATATGCCTTTAAGCTGTTAATATAATCTTGCCATTCTATGTCATCAGCAGACAGAATATGTCAGTCTTTTTGCCATGGTATTATGTGTCATTTATTCAAAAACAACTTGTTAAGTTCCATGGTATCATATTATGGATATTCAAAACAACTGGTCACATTTTGCCACAGTATTATGCGTCAACTATTCAAACAACTTGTCACTTTCTGCCATGGTATTGCAGGTCAGCTTTTAAAATAACTTGTCTATGTTCCAGGGTATTACGTGTCAGCTGTTCAACACAACTGGTCACATTTTTGCCATGGTACAATCTGATTAAAATCAATCTTCGCTGTCCTATATGAAGATCTGACAATGACTGCTTAGGGGTCATGTTCTGGTGACCATTGAATTAGCCAACTGAAATGCAGCTTTCAAAATTTTTTAAGTGAATCACACTGTTTGGCAAACATTGTTGCTCTTCAGCCACACTGTTCAGTCTCTCAAACGCAAAGATATAAGACTTCATCTGATTGGCTGATAAAATTAGCAAGTAAAGTAATAATATAGGTCACCAGAACATGCCTCCTAAGTGATCACTGTCAGATCTTCATGTAGGACAGTGGAGATCTGATTTTAATCAAGATTGTACCATAGTACTATATGTCAGCTATTCAAAACAACTGGTCACTATTTGCCATGGAGTTTTATATGTCAGCTATTCAAAACTACTGGCTGAAATGCCTGATGCAAAGCACACAAGAAAACCAGCTCAGGCAAACAGTTATTACATCAGTGTTTTTACAATGTGTAACAACATATTAATATATATTGGTATATATGGGTACACATCCATATCATAATTTGCATCAGTATAAATCTTTTGTATTGGTATTTTCTGCCTATAGTAAAAATCATACATGTCATGTATGCTCCTTTACTCATTTTAAATTTAATAAATATTGTTGTTTTAAAATTTAATACAAATTTTGTTTAAGGAAGTCTATTCAATACTTACTATTGAATGCTCTGCACCTTAACTGTCATCAAGAAACTTTCCGACAAAAATTATATATTGCTATGGACCTTTACAATGGTAGCCATGTATTAAATTGGGCCAAGAAAAGAGCATGTTGAATCTAATCATCACAATATAGGGTAGTATGGACTTGTTTATCAACATGTGTAACTTTCATTGTGACATCACAGTACGCATCATTCAATCTGGATTGTACTGGATCACACCTTTAGGTTGATCTTGTCCAAAAACGTCCATATACTTAACACTGATCAGACAAGTATGAAATATACAGAAAATAAAAATAAAATTGTTTATGAAGATGTTGTCTATCCTTCACACCTGTATGCAATACACTGACTCTGTGTACCTACAGATCACACCTTAAGAGTACATGGTTTTATCTAAGTGCTGAGGGTACTGACTGCCAAGGAAGCAACAGTATAGTATATAATGTTAAATGTCAACTCTTTTGTAGATAATGGGGGGCGGGGGGAACCACCATCATAATTATCAGGATCAACTGCATATTTCTGAAAAATATCCCTCATGGGTTCTAGCTCATGCAGTTGCGATGATCTAAATGAAAAACTGACTTCCAGGACCCACAACAACACCAGGAAGAGCAATCCTTGGTTATCATTTAGATCTGCTAGGCTGTGGTGAAAAATAGAATCAAACTTAGGCAACTGATCCCATACTGACTACCATAATTAGATGGTTAGAACTTGTAGATCAAATTCGACACTGTTAAATGGAACAGAACCCTACACATCATCTATATTAAATGTCACTGCATATCTATGTTTACAGTCTGACCCAGGCTTTACCCAGTAAACATATGTACATTATGTTGTATCACTGACCATACAGAATATACAGTAGGTATATGACACACTCTGTTAAATATGTATCAGAATGTTAAAGCCTAATAAAGACATAAAAAGTGCCATTAACATCCTACTGAGAAAAAAACAACTATCAGTAGAGAATGTTGGTTGTTTGGTTGGCTTACAGCAGCACCTTCAGCATTTTGAGACATCATGCCAAGAAAATGGAACCTACAGCAAGTGACTTGCAAGGACACGAAAAGGCAGTTTACCTAGATTGTCCTGTATGGGTCTCGAACCCACATCCCTTGTATTACAAATCCTATGCTCTACCAACTGAGGTTTAAACTGCATGCACATGTGGAAAAGTTCTGTACGGTAGGTAATACACGTCAAGCAGAATCAACACAGGTAAGGGAAAGCAAGAACAAACCTAAAAATAATTCACATACTGTTTCTGACTCTTGTAAGTTCCAAAAACATATGATAATCAGGATAGATTTCTTCACTGCCAGCATGTGGAAATTGCTGACGGCAGCACAATTCAGCAACAAAAGCTGCAGCCTAAAGGTCTTCCCACTGATAGTATTCAGAACATTACTGCAGTGGGTATTAAATCTGAAATACCTTGGTTTATCAAATACAAGTAAAATGCACTGTTTTGGCCCTGAGCATACAGAAATTTCAGGCAAGGCTGCATAATTACTAAAAATTACTTGGGCACACACATTTTGATTACAAATACACATATGCTACCAGAAAAAAACTAACCCTTCAAGCTAATTTATGTTCAGTCATTAGATGAATGTTATTACCTACTGACTACACATCCTACAGATATCTTTCATCAACAATACACAGTATCCTATAGGTTTCAAATGTACTTTTTTGAATAAATGGTATTACAGATAAAGATTGATGCAATAGAGGTAGATTGGGCAGTTCATGACTGTGTGGAGATGGTTTTGCTATTTTGGGTTTAACACCATTTCTCAGTGCAAGATGGCTATACATGATGGGTATTGTAACTAGTGGAGGAGGAAATCAAGAAAACCCAGTAAAAACAACCGACAAACAGGAAGCTACGGGCAAGCTTTCTCATATACCCACTTTGGCAGCACCAGAGAGCTGAACCTACGTGAACAGAGGTTAAATGGCCATGATTGGTCAAGGTAAGTACTTTAGACCACTCGGCCACATGAGGCCCCTGACTGCAACGAGATAAGATAAGGTTAAAGTTGTGAGACAATTAATAAAGGAATGTAGTTTTAGGTCATTGAGGAAACAACTCATGTAAGCATAATTTTCAAAGGCAAAGAAGAGGGTTCCATGTAACACCAATGCCTTGCCTTCTTCATCTTCAGCATACAACTTTTCATCTGGTCACAATATGTGAATTTCCAGATAGAGGACAATACTTTTAGGGTTTGGTTTCTAAGGCAAGTCTTCACAGTATAGGACAAGACCCAAGGACAGATGCTGGCTGCATAAGTGCTCTGGATGTTTTAGGTGTATACACAGATAAAGGCAGAAGATCTCAATGGTTTCTAAGTTAAGTCCCAGGAACTGAGCTCTAAAGGATGTTTGTGACAACAAGCACTAACTGAACTCTAAAGGGTGTGCATGACAACAAGCAAGAACTGAGCACTAAACAGTATGTGTGACAACAAACTGGAATTGAGCACAAAATGGTATGCTTGACAACAAGCTGGAACTGACCTGTAAAGGATGTGTTACAATAGGCAGGAACTGAGCTCTAAATGGGGAAGGGGTGTGACAAGAAGCAGGAACTGAGCTTCAAAGGGGGTGTGTGACAACAAGCAGAAACTGAGCTGTAAATGGTATGTTTGACAACAAGCAGGAACTGAGCTGTAAAGGGTGTGTGGCAACAAGCAAAAACTGTGCTCTAAATGGTATGTGTGACAAACACAGTAACTGAGCTGTGAAGGGTGTTTTACAACAGACTAAATATGGTTACCTCAAAAAATGGAAGGACCTAATTGACAGGTGTTTCAGGTGTAGTCATACAAACAAGTCTTAAAAGATGATAGTAAAAGTTAGTTGGTTTCTTTTTCTTTAACTTGGACCTAGGTACATATTTTGTTCTATAGGTCTGATATACTGACACACCGTCATCAAGCAATTTTAGGATCTCATATATATATATATATATATATAAAATAAACAATACCAACACGTAGAATGTGTGACCTTTTTCGCTTTATTGCTTCATCAGACTGAATTCAAACTGAATTCAATATCATTGCTTACATCATTAAATACATTCTGTTTCTAAGTGATCGATAATATAAACAATATGACATAAACAAGATGACGTCATACTTATATTTTTTCAACCTAATTGTCTTATTCTTGAACGAATAGTAGACATGGAAATATGCATATACAGCACATATTATTGATATTTTAATGCACAAAAATACATAAAACTGGATCTTAAAGATACATGTATCTCTATTGAAGACTATCACAAACATTTATATGAATAAATAGAGATAAACAGTTTTATTAATATTTTGATTATGTATAATGCATATTTGAATAGAGTATATATATATATATATATATATGTATATATATATATATATATATATATATATATATATTATTGAAAAAT
>JAECUM010001815.1:0-74620 GCA_016617855.1 Megalonaias nervosa | reverse complement strand
AAAAAAAAAGTCCAACTGTTACCCTTCTGCTCATGCCCAGGCGAAATAGCCAATGAATAACAATGTTTCTAACACAACTAGGCATTAGGTTAACCTAAAATGTCTTGGAGGTCGATGTATTAGGATGTATTCAGAAACAGCCCCCAAAATGGGTTTACTGGCATTTCAGGCGAAAACGACAAAAACCTCCAGGGGTTAATGAGTTAATGCACTCTTACTGACACATCTTTATTTCACCCTGTGCTTTTGGCTTGCAATGTTTCCCTTTCAACATCACTGGGGACTTATCTTGGGTATCCATTCTAAACTAAAGCTCAAAAGTGCAGCTGGTTGAGTGAGCTTCAATATGAAAAAGCCTGGTGAAATATCCTGATCAGGATAAGCTACCATGGAACTTGACCTCAATTTTCACAAGAGTAACTGTTCTAAGTTGTCAGACATTTGAAGCAGGTATGGGTACATCAAGTTAAATGACTATTTCATAGGGCCAACAGAAGCTTATATAACTCTGCTGAGCATATAGGGTTTGAGAAATTGAGCTTAAAAGCAAATACTTATAATAAATCAATGGAACAAGAAATCAAGATCACATTGAACTGGCCCTCATCAGAATTCATCTGTAACTCGACTCATACTTTATGTGTAAATACTGCATTACTCTCTGTCTGTTGATAATTTTACATGGTTCATTCAGCCCTAGAAAGGTTTTCTTAAGGACTTTTCATAAAGTTTTTTTAAGGAGAACTTTTTTATGCAAATTTAACTTTTTCCATATGCCACTTTGCTTATCACTGCATACACAGGTACAAAAGTAAAAGAAAACAAACATAATACTAAGTTGATATTCTTCAAGTTCATTTGCTTTCAGAATCTATCTAGTAACCACTTGTGTTATGTGTTACCTGATGCACCCAATTTTATCCCCATTTTATTTATTTATTATTTTCGGGAAAATACATAAACAGCAAAAATTCTCAATTTAAAAGTTATATTTTTTATTCAGTTTTAACATTCTGTATTTTCCCTGATTTAAGCAGTTTTGGCAAAGTTCAATTTTTTTTTGCAAATTAAAGGTCATTACAAGACTAAAAGCTTTATTTTAAAAAAATTCAAATAATTTTCAAGGCAACCCTTTAAATTCAAGGATTTTTAAAGGTTGTATGAATCATGCTCTATCTCCTCCACTGGAAGGAAATTCAGTGAATTTCATACAAAGTTGGCCCATGTGATGACCGTCTGCGAGAGTGGTCATTATTTGGTCCATCCCACATGGTCCCTGGGTGTGGGTCAAAAGTCAAATATACACAAACTGCAGTCACATATTTTAGACAAGGGGTTCAAAAATGTTTGGAACTTTTACATTTTACCATTCTCATTGTGCACCCCCACGCCACCCCACCCCAGCTAATTATATGAATTTTAAAGCTGCTTTGTTTCTGGACCATAAATTTAAATACGTCCTTTCAGACACAAAAACCAACCTAAATCTTACCTTTTTGTTCAACAAAACAACTTTTAATATCCTTGCTTCATGTCAAACACTGCAAGTACAACAGAATCATCCAATAGTCCATTCTCTTTGAACTGACTGGAGAATTTTGTAGGAAGATGGTTATCTTTGCCATCATCAAGTCCTTGAAGAGACACGTAAAATTTTGAAACTAACTTTAATGAATTATGATTATGACAAGACTGTTCCTTGTGGACTGAACAAAAAAAAAATTCCAAGCTTAATAAATGCCATATCTCAGCATCTAAGACAAGTAAACTTCTTGCTCAGCATGGTGAAAAGACTGCTTACGAGACTTGTAATAAATTCCATATCTCAGCATCTAAGACAAGTAAACTTCTTGCTCACCATGGCGAAAAGATTGCTTAAGAGACTTGTAATAAATTCCATATCTCAGCATCTAAGACAAGTAAACTTCTTGCTCAGCATGGCGAAAAGATTGCTTAAGAGACTTGTAATAAATTCCATATCTCAGCATCTAAGACAAGTAAACTTCTTGCTCAGCATGGTGAAAAGATTGCTTAAGAGACTTGTAATAAATTCCATATCTCAGCATCTAAGACAAGTAAACTTCTTGCTCAGCATGGTGAAAAGATTGCTTAAGAGACTTGTAATAAATTCCATATCTCAGCATCTAAGACAAGTAAACTTCTTGCTCAGCATGGTGAAAAGATTGCTTAAGAGACTTGTCTAGGCCATGTTTTAACCATGTCAAGAGGGGCATATTTCTAACCGATTCAAAGCTAGCATTTTAAAATAATCTGTAATTTCAGCAAAAGTTATGAACAGGCCCACGAGTTCTCATCAACACTCAAAAGAACATCTGTGTACAGGACCTAAAAGATCCTAGCCTTGGTATCACACACTGTGTCATGTATATCTTAGCCACAATTAGTGTTACCTGGCTGCTATGCTCTGCAAAAATGGCCGGCTTCATCTAGAAGCTGATGATTATCTTATATAACCAAACAGAATTGTGTTGGCATAGTCTGATACTTGAACGGTCTTCTTATCCTCAATATATGAAAAGATACTGATATGGAATGGAATAAGGGATAATCAGCCTACTTGACCATTTGTTTGCCTGTGTGCTTGGACTGACTATACATATATTTATGGCAAGCAGCTAAATGATCCATACTGCAATTGTATCTCAAATGACTGAAGAGTTCAGAAACCTCTGAAGATTCTGGTAACTCAATAAATTTAACATGTCAGTTCAACTGCAACTCATGTACTTTTTATGTCATCAAGTGGATGCTGAAAATTCCGTTTTTCCCAGACTCTGAACAATATTTCAGAAATTATAGGCCTTTTCATGATCCAGAACAAACCCATTTTTTCTACCAGCATTTACCCAATTTCCTGATAGTGTGGGAACCCCGTTTATTACAGTAAGATGTGGAGTTCTCTTACTTTTTCCTCAGATCTCTGTCCCGGCTCAAGTGATCCACTGTTGCTGTGAGAACCATGCTCACTTGCCTTGGCTCAACTGCAGCCCTTTTTGTCATCAGTGAAACCATATCTGTGGCGCACTTCACAATATGTCCAACAATAGCTGTCTTGAAGTAAGTGAAGAACAGCTCTCCATGCTGTTGAACAGAGCTCTTATTCCAACTACTCACAACAGTCATGCTAAGTACAGCATCCACCAGAGACTTGGCCTGTGAAAAACATTTCCAAAGAGACAATAATTGTTTTATGACAGAAAAATATACATAACAAGAATGTAAGCAGTGATTATACAGACTGCCTCTATGAAGTTTTTAGCAGTCTCCAGCAGCCACTGTGACATTCATTATCATGCAAACAATAAAAGTGATCCAGATAATGAAATATTAGCCCGTGTAAAAAGGTATAAAAGACATAAAAAAATAATAAATTATTAAAAGCACAGCCTGTATGAAACCTATTAAAAGCATAATTTATGCACAAGTAATTACCTTGATTAGCCACTATGGCTGATGCTTTGCAAAAAATGCACACTGTTTACTTAACTAACTCCAATACTCAATCCCCTGTACAATACAAAGTTAACCTGCTGTGAGTAATCTTCACAATATACAATGTATAGTCACTAAATTGAATGTTTATGACTAAATAAACATATTTATTCTTACCTCGAACTGAACTGGTCACAAAGAAGCTCCTGTGTAGCTGCAGATGTCCATAGAATAGAAACTATCTATGGTCATGAGCTAAATACAAATACTTGCCCATGTCAGTAAAGCATAAAAAATGTAGGTCACAGTGACCTTTGGTTAATAGAGTGTAGTACAGATATGCAACCAACTATCAGTTTCTTGATTTGAACTCCCAATAAGTCTTTTAAACAATTTTCATCAAAGTTACTGAAGCATGAAATACTGGTCACAGAGACCTCATTTTCCAATAAAGATGTAGTACTTGGCAAGATGCATTTCCCCACCATGTTGCATGATTCTACATAATACAGTATGCAAAAAACTTGCATGATCATCAGCTAAATGCAACAATTTAATTAAATCCATTGAAAACTGAAATACAGATCACAATGGCCTGCTTTAGTTGCAAGGATGTGGTACTAACAGAAATGCATAGGATCACAATTGTCATGATTCTAGCATGAACAGTGATTAGGAAACAAACCTTAAATACAAAATTTACCGTGTCAGTGAAGTGTAAAACATGGGCCATAATGCATACTTCTGCAAATGTGGGAGTAGTGCTCATCAAGATGCATCCCCCACCAAGTTTCATTATTCTACAAATATGTACATAACATACAAAACAAACCGATGTGGTCATGAACTAAATGCATAACTTAACCAAAGCCTGTAATATGTGGAATGTAGGTCACAATTATCTTTTCTATATCTGTGTGGTACTAACCGAGTTTTTCATAATCATATAGTTTAATGATTCTCACATAAATGTTAAAACACAAAATTAACCAATATCAGTAAGGCATGATATCTGAATCATAGTCACCTACTTTTGTAATAAGGGGTGTAGTACTTGTCAAGAAGCATCCCCTCACCAAATTTCAGACTTCCACATAGCAATATGCATGTAAGGTGCAAAACACCTATCTGTTCACGAGCTAAATGTAAATTTAAGCTAAGCCAGTAAACTGTGTATGTCCCAGTGACCCTCTTATGTTGCAAAAGTGTGGTACTAAAAGGGATGCATCCAATCATCTAATTTTATCATTCTAGCATGAACAAAGATCAGGAAATAAACTTACATTACACAATTTAAGCAAAGTTAGTGAAAAGCAAAAAATCAACCAAATGCATGCCAAGAGTGTAGTAAGCATTGATATCATAGTTCACAAAACCCTTTGAGGTCTTTATAGAGTGTTTTTGCAAAGACTTCCAAAAATTTTCAAGGGATATTTTTGGTTAAGAAAAGTGTGTCACATTCCAACACACCTCATTCCTATTAAGGTCATTACTAAATAGTCATCCATTTGCAATTGTGAATGGAGCACCACAACAGCAAAGGGACACTACTCCTATCTGGTAGCTACTGGTGTCATGCATCACTTGATCTCTCAATTTTACCCTTATTGTATTTATTTATTATTTTTTGGGACAAAATTTAAATAAACAAACATCCTGAATTAAATTGTATATTTTGATTAGTTTAACATTCTGCATTCCCTCAAATAAATTACAATCATAAATGGCAAACTTCAAGGAATTTTTCAACAAATCCAAACTACTGAAGGATAAAACCAATGTTTTGAAATTAAAGTAAACTTTAAATTCAAGAATGCTCAAATGTTGATGCATCCATTCAGCAAGTTTCTTATTTCTAGGTACAACAGTATACATAAAGGGTCCAAAACCCTCTAACTAACTGCAATAACTTAACCAAGAATGTCCAAACTATGTACAGTTAGCCATATTTTTCCCCTCCCTAACAGGTAGATGCTATGAAACAAACTTCAAATTGCTAACAATGACCTAAGAAGAAAAAATGATTGAATTACAGTGAGACTGTACATATGTATATTCTTTTATAACTGCAGACACCAATGCCAACATGTCATGTGTGGCACAACAGACCTCCTCTACTTTGTAGAGACCTGCTAATGAAGTCAAATTTTGCTTAATTATCTGAGAACATCTAATCTTTAGACACAGCAGCAAGAACTATTGCAACAGGAAAAAGAAACTAACATTCTGAAATTGGAAATGATAACTTCAAAGATTCTGAAGGTGATGATCCATCTTAGAGAAACTTTAAATTTATTACTCTTTAAGTTTACCAATTTTAGCATGTCAATCAGATCAGCCTTACTGTGTTTCTTAAGTGTCAACTGGAGGCTATCGGAAGAAACTTGTTGCAAATGATACTATTACCTAATGTGAGTGAACCTTTTGGACCCAGTCCCACAAATTAAATATAGGAATTATGTGATAATTTCAGGCAGAAATGACTTAAAAAAGTATAGTTCTGATTGGACAAAATTTGGCTCCTTTCCGTTTTTTTTTGTCTAAGAAACAAGTCTGGAATTATTATATAACTGTGACTGAATAGATTTTAATCTCTAAAAGAGCGAGAGAGGAGGATGGGTTTCAAAACTCATCTTAGCAAACCACAATGATGAACCAATTTATACCCTTTGCACAAATAAGTGTTATATAAAATAACTAAATATATCACTATTAGAGTATGGTTAGATGCAAATCAATGTGGGAAAACTAGCTCTTTACAAAAACCATACACATTGTAATTATTTTTCCAGTTAAAAACATCTTTTAGTTGCAAAATAATGTTGTAATCAATTACAATCAATCAATAATTTAATTTTCACAGATGCATTTTCCTATGATAGACTAAATCCTGAAGAGGCCTGGAAGCACAATGGTTAGAATGCTGGATTCCCAAGCAGCAATACTGGGTTCAATAACCAGACCAGGCCAGGATGGCATCTATGTTGTGTTCTTTGCAAGACACATTACTCTCACTGCCCAACAAATGTAATCAATGCTCCCAGGCAAAACCCCTAAATATGGACTTAGCCCAACCGAAGTAATCAAAGGCCCCAGGCAAAATCCCTACACATGGACATAGCCCAACCGAAGCAATGAAACCCCCCAGGCAAAACCCCTAAACATGGACTTAGCCCAACCAAAGTAATCAAAGCTCCCAGGCAAAACCCCTAAACACGGACCAAGCCCAACTGAAGTAATCAAAGCCCCTAGGCAAAACCCCAAGCATGGACTCAGCCCAACCAATGTAATCAAAGTCCATAGGCAAAACCCAAACATGGACTTAGCCCAACCAAAACAATCAAAGCCTATAGGCAAAACACCTAAAGATGAACTTAGCCCTACCAGAGAAATCAACCCCTCCAGGCAAAAAACCTAAACATGGACATAATTCAACCTAACCTGAAATGTTGTTATGCATCTCTGATGAATACCAGTAGTAAATCATTCTGTCTCTTTTTGTCTAAATGTGACATTTCCCTTAGAGTCATCTCCCTTCTGCTATAGTCCATGTTTTCTGGGATACTTACAGGTAACTCTAACAGAAAGGCAAGTTCCAGCATTTCCTTGGCAACTATGTTGGAACTTGGGGACAGAGTCACAGCTGTCAATTCCCCTGGTGATTTGGTCACAATGCCCTATCAACAAAGAAACGTTTTTATCTTGTTTTAATTGTTACACATATTTAATACTTACATTTCAGCCATGCAGGTAACTCAGTTCTAGAATATAAATATACATGACAAAACATATCTAACACTGCATACAAACATAAATCTGAGGAGTTTGAATTTTTTAACAAAAGTCTCTCAAAGGAAGGGTCTAATACTCTACCGCTGAAAAAGATTTTCCAGGAATCCAAGATAATGCAGGGCCCTTTTGTTCTTTTTAACTGAAAATTATTGAAACTATTTCTATTTTTTAGAAACTCCAACATACCAAATTTAAATACCAAATATTTTCTTATATCTTGAACTTCATATGTTTACCAATAATATGTAACTGCAATAAAAAAAAAAATTTGTCATGGCCAATGACCTTCAAGTTCATATCATAAACAGAAAATCACTGAACTCTTCAGCATGTCAAGATATACCTACATTCTAAGTTTGGTTAAAGGTACAATAATCATTTCTGGGAAAGAAACAAAATTATCAGATTATTCATCAGACAGATGCACAAAATGGGTTTGTGTTACTATGTTCACTAGACAGTACATCTAAAATGCTACGTCAAGACCTTTGACCTTAAAATAATCATCAGTGCTATAAATTTGTTCATTAAAATGCAACTAAATAAAACGTTTGGTCAAAATTCAATAGTGCATGTACAAGTCACTGCAGTTATAAGCTCAATGAAGAACAAAAATGCAAGCAATGATCTTTGACAAAACTCCTTCAAAAAGTATGGATATGCTAGTGGTCAGATCTGCACCATTTTCATTCCAAACTAATTAAAACATTGTAAGAACATACACCGCTCTCTCGATAACTCACACCTGCATAAACCATGAACCCACTTATGTGGGGGCAGGTGTGGACCCCATTTTTCCCTATATTTTGTTTTATTGTCTTTAACAAAAACATTCTCAGTATTCTGTAAAAAACACTCTTAAATAGCAACGAAATTAATTTTGTCACGAGAAATTTGTTCTTTAGTCACATATTTTTAATTCAGTTTCGGTTTAATCATTATAAATGTGATATTCCCTCTTGTATTCAAATGTGAAAAATGTCAATCTACTATCACAGCTATGTCTACTGGCATTTCTGTGAGAACCTAATTAACTGTCCACTGTTTTGATCTCCAATTTGTGGATGTACTTGTTGTATTGTTATACTCAATTAAAAGCAGACCTGCTCTGTATTATCTAGTTATGTTTTGTATCAAAACCAAAAAAGGAAATGGAATAAAAAAAGTTAAAAGACATGCAAATCCTACCTGCATAAAAGCTAGTACCCACGATCATGTGTATGGTCAACTCATTTAAACTCACCACTTGAACATTGTTATATTATTGTGTAAGTAACAACTACCTTAAATTATCCCAGTCCTTCAAAAATTTAATCAAAGACTGCAAGGCAGCCAAGTAAGAAGAATAATCCATGAATTAAAAGCTTTTTTTTGATATACGCGGTTCATTATGGTGAAGCAAGTTCCAAAGTTAACTTAAAATTCCTGAATTGGCACTCAGAGATTTCCTCAAGGATGAGTAGAAGTTTCACTGTTACTTGCAATGAAATCAAGGCATAAATATTTCACTAACAAAACAATTTTTAAAAATCTAATTTCATAGTCGATGTTTTTTTTTCATGAAACAAATCTGCAATGAGCCTGACAATGTACTTAATCCGAGTGCAATACCTCATATTCTCTTTTGCAAATTTGCAAAGTGGTGTTGGTTTGTCCTTTTTCTGATCTGACATGTTTTGATGATTAGAAAGATCCATGTGCTCAAACAATTTTCAGACATATAACATCCACAAGTTACACTCTAAAAGCCTGTTTTGCTTAACATCAGGTGCCATTTTCTTTAAAAGTAAATACTGGTTCTCTATGTTATCAATATAATGAATATGTAAGGCAAAGTTTCAATCAAAGAAACCCATCTGTTTTCTTGGAAATGTGTCATACAATTGCTATAAATAGAAACTATTGAAAGTACAAGTTAGTCTAAGATAAACAAATATACTTCTATGCTATTTTTACGCAGCAGTCTTCCAATTTAGAATATTCTGAAATTTATATGATGAGTGGGATTAAAGAGATTGTGATAAAAATGACCAACAAAACTTTTTTTCTTGCTTTAGTTTTATTTTTTTAATGAACCAAAAATGTGTCATCCAAATACAGGCAAGCGTGAGACGTAAATTAGGCAGAAAAAAGCATAATGATTATGCCAAAAGCATAATGGTTGGCTTATATGGAGTACCATTACAAAAATTTCAAGATAGCCATCATGGTGACCATATTGGAAATCAGACTGATATCATTTTTGTTTAAAATCAACTTCACAGTTTAAGACACCTTTCAGTGAATCCCATGTCAATACTATCATCTATTGAAAAGTAGTCGCCATAACCAGATTGTCAAAATGGCCACCATAGTGGCCATGCTAGTTGTTAAACAGGCAACATTTTCTTTTAGAACCAAACATATATTGTGAAAGTTATCTAGGACATGTAAAATATGATGATAATGAAAACAACATGTTGATACAACTATTCATTAATGAGGAGTAGTGTTAATAAGTTTTCATGATGGCAACAATGGTGGACATCAGATGAAAACATAAAAAGTCTTCTTGTGAAAATCACATGCTGATATGACCATCTGTACAGGAGGAGAGGCAATAAGATTTTAAACATGGTCACCTTGGTGGCTGCCCCCCCCCCCAGGTATTTTATCTGGTTTTAAGCTGTTCTCATTTGTTTCCACAACACTGTCTATCACATAATTCATGTTAGGGTTGTGTAAATAAGCAGATGGCATGGTAATATTTGTGTGCACACTATCTCTCCCTCTCTCTCTCTCACACACACACTGTATACTGTACCTGAAAAATATTATCAAAAAGCTCTTTGGCCAATTTTTCCTTCTTCTGGTTTGGAAAACAAGGGAGCAGTAGTTCTACCTTGTGTAGCTGTTTATATCCAGAGATGACTTGCTGAAGGTTCACAGGGTCAAGGGCAGGATCATCCAAAGTCAGGGGCAAAGAAGAAAATATATTCCTGCAAAACAGAAAAATTCCCCCCATCATACTTATACTCTGGAATCCTCAATTTAGGCCTGCTTCACTTTCAAATGGGTAAATTTTAAGTATAAGTGGTCAAAATGAACAAATTATAATCTCTCCCTCTCCCATAGTAAATAGTCAGTGTTATGTCTTGATTCAATGTTGTTGACCAAATGCATATTTGAGTGCACAACAGAAAAAATGTACAATGCATGCCATTTATTAAAAACCTGAATTTGATAACTCAAGTAGTGCATAAAATAAATCAGATTTAGTTCATACTGTGTCAAGATATCAGCGATGGTTACATGCAGGAATTTTCAGACTTCAGATCATGTATACTAAACTTTTGTCTTGTGAGTTGACCATTATGAATATGAAAAAAAAAATGCCCATGATGCATAATGTTTGTCTTGATATTTAAATATATTTTTTATGACAACCTTTATTAAAAAAGGAGGTGATGTTGGGTTATGTATTGATCGATTTTAAAAAGACAGATCTTGTTCTTTTGAAATAGTCCTTGATGGTATGAAAATTTTGTTTTTTAAATGAATTTGACATAGTGTATACCTCATTTACAATAGTGTTTATTTTGATTTGCATCAGTAACAATCAAGCAAGAGTGCTCCAGTTTCATAAAATGTTAATCAGGCATTTTCTTCTCCTTTACTCAAATTCAATTTCTCCTCCAAACAAGAATTTTACCCTAGTCACGTATGTAATTTACAAGGGTTGGAATTTCACACTGTCTTTGACATGAATCTAATCCATTATCAAAAGTTAAGTGTGTCAGTCAATGCAGTTGAGCAAAATAAACTTTGTAGTTATGATCGACTAGCACTTCATTTGCTTAATCCTTTCCTTTTGTCCAAGGGATTCATCCACTGATCTGAGACTACTGTAGTCTGTACCAATTTGAGACTACTTTAGTCCATGGGATTCATCCACTGTTTATAGACTACTGTAGCCCATGGGATTCATCCACTTATGATAGATTACTGTAGTCCAAGGTCTACTGATTATAGACTACTGTAGTCCACAGTCCACTGATTAGGGACTGCTGCATTCTACGGTCCACTGATTATAGATTACTGTAGCCCAAGTTCAACTGATAATGGACTACTGTAGTCCACAGTCCACTGATTATAGACTGCTTCAGTCCACGGTCCATTGATTATAGATTACTGTAGTCCAATGTTCCACTGAATATGGACTACTGTAATCCACAGTCCACTGATTATAGACTGTTGCAGTCCATGGACCACTAATTATATATTACTGTAGTCCAAGGTCCACTGATTATGGACTACTATAGTCCAAGGTCCACTGATTATAGACTACTGTAGTCATAGGTCCACTGATTATAATAGACTACTGTAGCCCAAGGTCCACTGATTATGGACTACTATAGTCCAAGGTCCACTGATTATAGACTATTGTAGTCCAAGGTCTACTGATTATGGATTACTGTTGTCCAAGGTCCACTGATTATAATAGACTACTGTAGTCCAAGGTCCACTGATTATGGACTACTATAAGGTCCATCATGTGTACTGCACAGAATAGATCCTATTATTGTTAATGCAACATGCAACCAACGAGTACTGGGTCCCTATCCCTGGATAGCACTTGTACATTAGTAGTAAACAGATCCAAACTGACCTGGAATAAAGGACAATACAGTTGTAAATGGCCATGGACTTACACTGAGACCAAATAACACACAGAACAGATATATTTTACCTTGGCAGGCAAAGCAAAGGATCTTGCACACAGTAGGGTAATAGGAATGTGGAAATGTGCATCAGTCAAGCATAGACTGATCACAAATTTGTCCCTGTTCATTAAAAGTCGGACTGATCAAGACATTTCCACCTTGAACTTTAGCAGCAATAAATTTATTGAGATGGCTGAGGTCAATATAGGCTGAATTTTCCATTAGTCTCTGACACTAGAAACAGCCTGGAATAAAACCCTGGATAGTCCAGTTTCCACACAATCTCCATCACCCAACTGTTGAGAAATGACCTGATCTCCTTCTGCATAAATTTTAGCTTTAATCTGATGGTAAATATGTCATAAAGGTGGAAGATGAAAGGGGAGGGAGCTAGATAAATAATGGTTGAGATTACAAACAATTTAATATCAAGGAATAATTGTACACCGCTTCCAACTAACTTCTCTCTAGTCAACCTTCTAGACCAGTGTTTGCAAATTTCTTCTGTGACAAAATTCAATCCATTTGAGATAAACTTGACAACAAAATTTCAATTGACTTATTGTCACCATACAGTTGTGATACAGAATATACACTGCAACCTTTAACATCATTTAAACCCATCTCTATTTGGTACATACAATTGTGATGAAGAACACACCAATGCTATGTGAACTCGATCTGATCCTGACATCACTGCTGCCTGAGTGCCTAGATTCAACATCTCTATTTGGTACATACAATTGTGATGAAGAACACACCAATGCTATGTGAACTCGATTTGATCCTGACATCACAGCTGCTTGAGTGCCTAGATTCAAAATTGCCTTCACTAACCAATGTTATCAATACTCATCCAAGGAATTTCCATTATTTTTCAAAAATGCCATTGTAAATCCTCAGTTGAAGAAACTGCAGTTGACCCTAACATTTAAAGAATTACCGACCTATTTCTAACCTCCCATTCATGTAAAAAAAATCTAAGAAAGACATTGTTTTATCACAACTTGTATCTCATCTGATTTCAAACAGTCTTTTTAGCAATGTATAGTCTGCATATCGCCCTCACCATGGTACTGAAACTGCTCTTCTGAGAGTAGTTAACAACCTTCTCTCTGCTTTGGATAATGGAAAGATTACAGTCCTTGCCCTTATTGACTTGTCTATGGCATTTGACACGATATCCCATGATATAATACTTCACCATCTCCAGCATGTATTTGGTATTTACAATACAGCCTTACTATTGTTCAAGCCCTATTTAATCAACAGGATACAAACTGTGTCCATAAATGGAACACAGTCCAGCCCAGTTGATCTATGTTTTGGTGTTCTACAAGGCTCTATTCTTGGCTAAGTTTTCTTCATTCTGTACACTCGGCAACTCTCAAGTGTCACAGATCGACATCTGGTGTGTCACCTACTATAAGCTGATGACACTCAAATATACAAATCTTGCTGCCCAACTGAAGTTGACACTACCATCAAAGGCACAGAGATGTACCCTTCCAATGTGAAGCCACTGATGACATGTAACAAGCTGTAGATGAATGATGATAAAACTGAAACCATCCTGATCACACGCAAAGACTTTCTCATTCATTTCAACATTAAATTTACACAGTAGTTATGAAACCTAGTTGACAGGAATGAAATGAACATGTAATCATGGTTCCCACACATTTCTAAATATAAATTTCCAGGTCTTTTCCAGTTTTTTTCCAGGATGAAATTAATTTTTTCAAGGTTTACATATGACCATTACTGAATGGACTTAAAGAACATTTTGAATTATAAAACATGCATTTTCCAAATCTAAAGATGTTTCTCTTTCAAGACTCTCCAAAATATATATGTCAGAAAAGAGGATCATGTACAAAACCACAAAATGAATCACATGAAACTGGTTGGACTATATTCCAATATATTGGCATTTAAAGCCATTTCAACGTACAAAATAAAAATCCTAACTTTACTTTGCTGACCTGCATTATGTTGCTACGTGGAAACAACATAATGAGCATAAATTAGTTCTGTTTCCTTTCAAACCTTTAATTCTAAAGAATTCTATAGCATTACATGTGCATGTTATACAAAGTAAACATTTCCTATCACAGTATGAAAAAACCCCAATAAAAGCAAAGTATTAGAATCTTATCTTGTAATGAAAAAAGTTTAACCCTGAATTTATGTGTGCCAATAAAATCTCAAACAAGATTTTTCAACCAACCTAAACTCCTTAAGACGATTTGGTCAAAATTCCATCATTTAAAAACATTTACAAAAGGGTTGGTTTAAATTAAGACCTTCAAAAATTATATATTGTTGTATAAACAAAGACTGAATTTTCTGTAAAATCAACTTGTCTTCTTGTAGTTCGATAAACCAGTCCCCAAACCTGCATTGAGACAGGGGCTCTTATCATTTCATAATAAATAATAAAAGGGATGACAATTTCCCATTTCTCCTGTGTTCTATTTAAGATCTGAAAGCAATGCTTCAAGCTACATGTCACTGTGTAATAGTTTCGCATCAAAGTTCAGCTCAGAGATTCTAAATGTTTCTAATCCGGGTTTCCTCCAATTATTCCAACCCCATTTTTCACATTTGGACATTTAGGTTGGAGTGTGGGGTCAGAGCAATTACATATCCAAAATTTTGAATTTGCCGCCACCATAAGATAGGTTACCAGCAGGCCTAGCAAATTTAAACTATGTTATATTGACTTATACCTGCATGAAATCAATAGGAAAATTATTTATTTTCTCAAAAATGTAAAGTATTATAATCGTTATGTCTTTAATCTGCTAACAGGCTAGACGAAACTCGGCATAGATGAAACCTGACCCGGTACTTGCCATTTGCTTTACTAGTCACATGACATCACAAATCTCAAATAAACGACATCGAAGTCCAATAGTCACGTGATATTAACAACCAACTCCTTTTCAATGTTATTGTACAAAATTCAATTATATTAAATGAAAGTTTGATACCATTTGTAAAAACCAGAAAGAACATATAATTCTCAACACATTTATTTCAAGAACAGTGACAAGAAACTTGGCCAGTCTGATTAATCAAGCAGAGTAGTCTGGTTCCCTGCTTCATATGCTCCCTGTGTTAGAGAGCACATGTCAACTTGGTAGTCACATGATACAACAAAACTCCAGAAGTTGGTCTCGGAATAAATATAGAGAATTTTGTGCTCTTTTGTTTTTGTATTTTTATTACAACCAGTATGCGACTTTCCTTTAATATTTTTTTTTTTTTCTACAATATTTGAAAATGTCGGTTGTGAGATTCTGTGTGCTTGTGCGACTAGCAATTGAAGTCGCTAGTACCAGCTCAAATTTCATAAACGCCTTAGTTTTATCGTTTTTCAGCAGATTAAAGACATAACGATTTTAATACTCACAATTTCTGAGAAAATAAATAATTTTTATATCGATTTCATGCAGGTATAACTCAATTTAACGTTTAAGTTTGCTAGCCCATCCACTAAGCAGCTATGCTTTGCCGCCACCATGTTGGCCTCTTGTGATGCTAGACTGGTTTTCATACCTTCCATATAACAAAGATATGGATATTGAGCTGTCTGTGCAAACAAAAGTCTACTAGATGAATCTAATCCACTCAGCGTTTGGATTGTCTCAATAAATATATTTATGGCAAGCACCGAAATGACCCATAGTGCAACCTCCTAATATTCTGCTTAGAACTCGATAAATTTAACTCACGATCAGTTCAGTTACGAATCCATAATGTAATTGTTTTGGGAGTCAAGTGGTGGCGGAAAATTCTCAAGTTTTTCCTGACTTTCGTCAATATTTGCAAATTTCAAGGACTTTTCATGGTTGGGATAAAAATTATCATTTCTCCCGACTTTTTCCCAATTTCCCCGTAGTGTGGGAACCCTGTGTAATGAACATATGCAAGGCTGCATATCTGGAGCTCAGACACATCAGCTCCACACACTTGTGTGCTCCTTAGTACTTTCAAGACTGGACTATTGTAATTTACTTCTATCTGGTTTGTCTCAGTATCTACGACAGAAACTTCAGAAAGTTCAAAACAATGCTGCCCAGATCATCCCTAGAGTAGAAAGAACTAAGCACACCTTCTGCCAGCTCTGTAACCTCCACTGGTTACCCGTTCCATCCAGAATCAAACACAAAATCTGTTCACCATGTAACATTTTGTTGACTGGCTCCAGTCCAATACACCTATCTGACCTTGCCCATGTGTTCACCCCATCTAGAAACTTATCCTCATCTTCTGACACTCACATTCTCATTGTTCCCCCAGTTAAAACAAAGTCATATGTATGTTCTTTTGTGTACCAGGTTACAGCTACATCAAACAAATTGCCAACAGATCTTAGACATGACGAGAATACGATCTCATTCAAGAGTGCTCTTTAAACTCACCTACTTCAACTACAAGAAGAGACTTAAAGACTTAGTAATATCTACTTCCTTAATTATTGTCAGCATGTTTTTTTGGTAATTTCATGGTGCTTGTTTTTTGTAATCTTGTTGCATATATTTCTATGAGTTATCTAATACTGTCAAGCACATAGAGCTTGTAAAGATTAGGTGCTCTACTAAGTCCACATTATTATTATTATAATTATTATTATAATTATTATTTTTATTATAAATGAAATCTGAAGCCTCTCTTAAACAATTTGGATCAGATATTTGTTTTGCAAAAATTGGCTGATCCTGCATGGACGTCTTTGGTCGATCAGGGTGGCGTGTCAACAGTAGTAGTTTGGAGGTTTGGTGACAGAGAAACCTTGTTTCTTATCCCACTTATTAAACTTCCTCTAAAATTAATGAGCCTTTTGTCTCCTGAAATTTGACTGCTGGGCCAAATCCATCCTCTCATTTCTTTGCCAAAATCATCTGTCCTTTGAGGCCAAGAATGATTCAGATGGAATGTAGTAGGCATGGCCAGCTGGAGGGGCAGTTTCTGTTCTGTCTGCCTCCTCACTTCCTCAATTCTACTGCCAAATATTAACACCACCTGAAAGGGCGTCAAACAGAGCAACAGGGAATGATGTGGTTTGAATGATGAATGCAAACAAGCAACTTATCTCCTCTAATGGCATCGGCCTTCAGATCATCAGTCATAAAATGATGTACAGCCGTATTACTGACCATGGTAATTGGATTCTCAGGCATGATCACTGTCTGCTTTCTCAGAAAGCTGAAAAGTGGCTAGTGAAGCTAGGACCAACATTTAAGATGAATAAATGACTCACCAGTTGAGCTGACGATACAAAATTTTACTGGTATGGACAACCTGAGAATATTATGGAAGGTTGGCTGGATGGATAGCTCAACTGCTGATTGGACAATGTGCATGATATTTGACTGGGTGGTTGGTTGCTTGGCTTGTTCTGGAACCATCTATGCAGAAGGAATAGTTAAACTGATGGATCAATCAGTCTGATCCTTGTTTGGTTCCACATACCACAGCACTATTGGCCAGTTTGTGGCACAGCTAGCTGAAGTGATGGATCTCTAGTCACTGAACAATAGGTACAGCCAGCCAGTCTGGCTGTTTCTGGAACAGGAAAGGTTTTGTACAGCAGTTGGTGGCTTTGTGTATTTAATGTAATTTTTCAGCACATGATATATACATGGTGGCCAATATTTCTGGCGGAGGAAGAACACAGGAATATCCCAGTAAGAACCACCAACCCACAAGAAGCTACTGGCAAGCTTCCTCACATACCAACTTTGACAGAGACAAAACAGAGGTGAAATGTTTGTAATCTGTAAAGGCAAGAACCTTAGACCACTCGGCCATGATGAACGTTAAATCATCAAGATCCAATTAAAACAAAAAAACAAGCATGCAGACTTACAAGCCTAAAGGCCATGCTTGGAAATGGGAGGATGATTTCATACCACATGGCTGCCTAGATATGGGGTACACCACCCGTCATAAACTCCAAATTATCCAACGAGAGATGCAACAAACATATACTAAGCCTGTCCAAAATTTAGCAGCTCTGTCATCACTTTTCTGTATTAGCTGTTGCATCTGCTGCCCTATCACTGTCTGGGAAGAACACAGTGTCAGCAATTTTGCAAATCCTTTTGCATCCAATTTGCCTTAAACAATCATCACAGTAGGCATCATGTATCTAATTTTGGATGGAGGGGTGGATCATCATGATGTCCTCTACTATGCTAGCAACCAATGCAGTCTTTGGGTGAAGGCCCTTGATACTGAACTGCTCTTTATGAGACTACCCACATTTCTCATTGCCTTTGATACTTTTACACAACATCATGGACTAGATATTTTCTGACCATAATGCACACACAATGCATGTTGCGGATGAAGAACATCCCATGAAATGAGACAGATATTATGTGTGTCCTCGTAAGCTTTACCTTTAATGCATTTTGTTTTCATTAGTAAACTGAAATGATAAGAATGTCCGAAACCTAAAATTAACAACCTTAAAGTATTCACAAATCACAAAAACTTATTATTTAAACAAAAGTAAAAATATATAAGCACTGAGAGTGAATAACAAGAAAATGAAACTATCTTGGAGAACAAAGTCAAAATAACAAAGTCCAACACTGCAAAACTATTCAGATAAATACTGGTCAAACATAAAACTTATGATTGTCACATGTTGTAAATACCTTATGACACAGTAATATACTGGCTTTGAAATGGATTGGTTGAAAGAATAAAGATATTCAGAGGATTTTGGGAAGTCATGCAGTACTATGTTGACTGTTCTGAGTAAAAGCTTAAACATGGCACCACCTGGTGGTAGTCAAGAGGAGGTAATGGGAAAGAGTTTTTCAATTAGCATATTTGGTAATATAGACAGAAAAGATTATGTTTCTTGTCTGTTCAGGTGGGCTGGATTCATGAGGTAGCAGAGTTTATTTTCTTAATGTCAGTGACATCAGATAATGTATAAGCATAGTAAGTTTAAAATAAATTCTAACTTGTGCTGGATTTGAAGTTGAAGGATCAATGTTGGTACCTTGTTCAGCTGCTTCAGTGTCCTAGAGAAGGTAACTTAGCTCCCATTTCCTTAGCGTTATAATAAATTATATGCACTAATGTGTTAAACATGCCAACAAAAACAACCTACCAAGATGATCAACAAACCAAGATGATAAAATACAGATGCATACTGAAGATATATTCCAAAATCTGATTCGTTTGTTTGGTTTGGTACTTTGGAGTTTAATATCATTTTTGAACACATGATTGGCTATACATGGTGGTCAGTACATTTGGTTTAAGTTGAACCTGGGAACACCCCAGGAAGAACCAAAACCCATGGACAGCTACTGGCAAGTTTTCTCACAAACCCAAATTGGTCAAGCCATAACTTCACTCACTTTCACACAAGTAGGAAAATTAATGAAAACCAAAGAAGGTGAAACATTTAGGTTCGTCTGTCATGTTTACAGAATAATTGGGACAAAAGACTTCATTGGTAAGAAGTGCATGAGGATGGTAAAAAATCAAGGAGCACATAATGGAGAGAGTACTGTATTAAATAACTTCAATTTTAAAAAATTATCCTTTCATTACTTAATTTTGCTGCTTTAAGAGTCAAAATGTTGTTTGCCAATCATGCTCTAGATATATTTTAAGTATCCCGTCTGAAAAGTGACTTGTGACTTCAAAACAAGAGGAAGAAAAGAAAACATAAAACTCTGTATTCCATTCAACAGTGAATTTAAAGCTTGTTACTAGCTTCCCTTGGGTTGGTGGTTCTTTCTGGGTTCATCCTCCACCAAATATACTTGCCACCATGTATAGTCTATCATGTGCTGAAAAAATGGTGTTAAAACCCATAACAAATAACTAACTGTTTTTCCTGATTCCTAAATCAGTCTCTTCTGTATGACATGATTATCATCACATTAAATGAATAACACTAAATCAGTCTGTTCTGTATTACTCACATACAATTATCATCATACCAAATAAAGTTCTTCTAACAAGTTATATTCACTAGGCAAAACTTTTTTTTATGTATGTCTTTCCAGTTGGCCGACCTTACCTGTTACTCTTTGCTGACCCTAGCATTTTTTTTCCCCCAAGTTAAAAAAAACAAAACCAAAAAAACCCCCCAAAAAATCACATTAAATATATGTTTTAAAAACAAACAGACCAAAAAGAAACCAACCTGCCTACCCTAATTTTAAAACCAGTTCAAAAGGAAACATATTTTTGGGGCCATAGAATAGACAAGACCATAACAAGTATTTCCTATATTTAGCATCAAAGTGTGGATAAATCAGACACATTTTTAAAACAGTAAAATCTGTATCTATCAGTTTTGCAACTGATGTCAATACTGTCAGTTTCTGAACAAAAAACATTATTTGTTCCAGTTAAAGCATCATGTTAGTGGTCATGTGATTTTATTTATAATAAATGAGTTCAAATTTGTTAAGTTTATTAATTGTGTTCTTTGAATTAACTCGTGTGTGTGTGTGCGCATGTGCATGTGTGTGTTCCTTTAAAGCCGATGGTTAGGTAGGTTTCTGATGTTGTGGTCGACAGTAAATTGCTTTACCTCTCTCCTCCCATAACCTGGGAAATCCCTTTCTTCATCTCAGTCAGAAAGTTTATAGGCAGCCCTGTAGACAACACCGTCAATGTCTGTTCCATCTGCAATGTCAATCAAATTGATGTTATCACTTAAAACACAGCAAAGGTTGTTGATACACCATGCCAATGGTTGATTGAACACTATGCAAAAGGTTGATGATACCATGCCAATGGTTGATTGAACACTATGCAAAAGGTTGATGATACACCATGCCAATGGTTGATTGAACACTATGCATAAGGTTGATGATACACCATGCCAATGGTTGATTGAACACTGCAAAAGGTTGATGAAACACCATGCCAAAGGTTGGTGGAACACACCACGCATTGCTTGCAATCAGCTCATGGCATACAGTAAAAATTTAACACTATTAACAGTACCACTTCTACAACTAACCATGTCTCACTATCTAGAAATGTCCCCGATTCAAGCCAGAATTACCAGGGTATTCTGAAAAAGATATCTTGATGCTTAGCACATGTAATGATTGCAAATACAAAATTTTAATGTAATTTTCTCCTTTTCCTCCTTCCATTATTCCTACTCTGCTTCTTCAACTCTGGGTTATTTGAAGCCAGTACTTACTGCATTATTAGTGCAGTGCGTACACTACATAAATCTTGGGCATATAAATAATCACTAAATTCATACAAAATCTCCAAAAATGTTTATATCAACTAAATTACATATCTAATTAAGAAAAGTTTACAATAATTTCTCAGTTCTGATGAAAATGACATTACAGTAAAACCTGTCTTGAGCAACCTCAGCTACAACTGGTTTTACTGCCAAGAGCAACCACCTGTCATTTATGACCACAACTATAATGCATGGAGTGAATTTATTATATAAATGCACTGTAGTGAGTGACCAGCTGCTGATTCATGTTTAACCCATTTTATCCTGTTTACCAATTTCAACTGCAGTGCCTGATTCCTGAGAAGCAATTCTAAATACATTGTGGTAAAACGGAGCATCATGCAGCAGCAGCAGAAATTATGATAACCTCCACCATGTTTACTAAAAATGTTGTAACATTGTTATTTCTTTTTTAAAGTATATAAAACTATGTATCTCTGAAAAGGTAATAAAATTTGCAACACAGTGATATATGTTTTGTTATCATTTACCAATGTACATGCTCACAACTGTATTTTGAAATATGACTTGAAAGAAAAAAAAAAACAAATTAAAAAACTTACCATGATGTTCAGTGAATCTTTTGTTCATGAAGATAAATGAAATGCTCAAATAGTATGTGAATAAAATAAAGATAATTCTATTTCTAGTATTTTGGTCCAAATTTTAAGTTTCTAGCGCTGTTAGTTCAAAAGTTATAATAACTTTACTAAAATTGGACAACAAAACACCTGGAACAATTTATTTACTTCACATTCTAAAACATGTACTTCAGCATGCAGTTTCTCATGAAAACTTGTCACAAATTAATCCTAGATATCTTTCAGTAAGATAAAGGTAATTAATCAGTACAATTTTTGTCCAAATTTTGAAGTCCACATCATCACTATGTCAGTAATAACAATATTACTTTAATGATGAATAAAAATGTCCACATCACATTGCAAAAACGTACTTCATTTTTAAAACTGCCAATTCTACATCAGTTGTTGTCTAAACATCAGCTTTTAAGCATTTATACACCTAGTAATGTGTTTTCCCTGGCATTCGGTATGAACAGGGACACTGTATTCCCTGCAACCAAATTTTGTCACCCCTCTTCTCTCTCCAGGTTGAGCTGCCAGTGAACATTCATGACAGGTTTTTTTTCTGTCAAACATTTTTTCAATGGTATGTTGCACTGTTACTCTGGTAGGCTCTGGAACAAGTGCTGCAGCCTTTCCAGCTCTAGTGTCACCAACCAGAGATGCAATTAAGTCCTCCAGACAGCTCTGAAATGTTGGCCACATATTTTTTACTTTCTCTGGATTTTTGTCCTGTGCAATCACATACGCATTGTACGCTGAAGTTTCCATTAGGTAAAAGACAATCTGACGCCACCATTTTTTTGACTGGTGATGAAGAAGATAGTACCCAATCATCTGGTCACCGAGTTCTACTCCCTTCATGTTTTGCTGGTAAGCCAATAGCATTTTGGGAACTTCAACCTGTTGCTGAACAGCCATACCAGAACATCTGTTTACAAAGCCAAGTGATGATGGGTCATGAAAATTTGACAAGACAAAAACAGCTTTGTATCTTGCCAAACACAAAATGTAAGTTCATCCTTCTGTGCGACTTTATATTCATGTTTGTTCAGTTTCAGCTGTTTTGGCAGCAACTCTTTTGGCAACCCCTTCCTGTTGTTACGGACCATTCCACAGGCCATCACCCCTCTAGTAAGTCTCTCAATAAATCTGTGCTTGTGTAAAAGTCGTCAAAATAGACTGACAGATTTTTTCCGAACATGTGTGAGCAGAGATCCTTTACCACTCTGTAAGCCAGCCCCTTTTCTTGCCCATTTTCTTTGCTGGTGTATACCTAGAATCTGTGCATGTATCCAGTTGAACTGTCGGCCATATTCCATAGTTTCACCCCCCATTTTGTTGGCTTTGCTGGGAGATACTGAGTCTTCCTTTGAATTTTATCATGCTTTCATCAATAGTTGCATTTGTTTTGGGTATGAAATTTGATGAAAATCTCTGGTCTAAATAATCCAGGTACCATCTAATTTTCTTTAATTTATCTGGTCTTCCCTCTGGCTGAGGCTCTACAGCTTGCTCTTCATTGTCATGGAGATGCAAGTATCTCCAAATCAGATCAAATCAGTCACGAGACATGATTTTATTGAAGGATGTGACAAATATATACTTATTTTGTTGCCAATAATTATGTCTTGATGGAAGATGAATTATTCCCATGGCAAAACATAAGCCTATAAAGGCCTTCATTGTGGGAATATTGACTGGCGTCCATCTTGGTGACTTTGGTTTGTGGGGGGGGGATTTTTTCTATGCTCCTGTTCAGTGTAATGGTTTGTTTCATCAACAAGTTTTTTCCACATTAAATCATCCCAAAGTAACTCAAAGTAATGTTGTGCATTGGCTTCTTCTGGGTGTTGAACAATTGCCCCTTCTATCAATTTAAATCGTGGCTGCAACCGAGGTGAAAAATCATCCTGGACCCATTCCTCTTGAAAGCCTTCAAAGTCAGCTTCATTCTCTGAATCACTGTCGAAAAGTGCATGAAGCCATGCATCATCTCTTTCATCAACTTGATTCAATTCTAACCCATCATTTAAGTCAATATTATCATCAGAATCATCCAAATTGTCAACTTCAGTGTCGCTACCCTCGCTATCAACATCCATGTTTACATTGAGTTGTCGTCCATCATTTTATCGATCGATTTTCAAGCCAACAATTTCTTTTCCAACCACTTTTTTTTAAAATTTCACTGCGCATGTGTGCTTTAACCATTACCTGTGATGTATAACACATTTCTAGAGACGCTACACACATATGTAGTAGAGTACGACCATAGTTGTATTCAGGATAAAATGGTGTACTACGACCACAGGCGTATTCAGGATAGAATGAGGTATTACGCCCATAGTCGTATTCAGGATAAAATGGGTTAATGACAGATGTATATCTTTACTGCTATATAATATTGTTTTCTGATGAATGCAATATTTTAACAAAAACTATGAATGAACAATACAATATATGTACAGTGATTGTGGGTATTTTTCCTTCTTAAACAGGGCTGAAATTCTACCTTGGAAACTGGTCTTTTTGCACAAACCTGTTGTGAGAGAACACATGTCTTGACAGACCATTTTTTTTGACAGAAGGACATACCTCTTTTGGCAGGTTGGTAAGAACTTCTACTTCCCCAATGTTAAAACCAAGGTGTGTTGGCTGAACCACACAATAACAAATGCTTTCCCATAATGCTGAACACCAAACTTCTGCTGGAATGACCTGAAAACCAATCAAATGGATATATATGTATCGGCCAATCAAATGGATATATATGTATAGGCCAATCAAATGGATATATATGTATAGGGTTTAACATATCAGCACAATACTGGCTATACACTAAGATCAGGAACATAAACATTTTCTAATTAATAATACATCAGGTCCCTGAAGATAAAAGGCAAAAATCTTAAAAATGTTGTGAAAATATGGAGATTAAAAATTGATAGAAACTTTAGGAAGATAAACCCTTTCAAACAAAAGGAAATAATTATGCTTACAAAATAAAAATGGCAAAAGATGAAGTTGTGTAAAAATTATTGTAATGTCCTTAAAACAGATTTCTTAAAAATATAACTGCATTCTTTTACAAAGTCCAAAGATGATCTTTTTCTGGCAAAACATCTCAAAAAGCTATTTCAGCAAGTTCACATCATAATATTTGTTTCTCATGGATTGAAAGCTGATACACTAGTATGTTATATACTCTGGTCAAGGTTCACCCTTCTGGAGGTATGCACAAGTTGTGTTTGTGTCTGACAAGTTTTACATGAATGGTATAATATGTTTTACATCAATGATACAATCTTACACATTTTATGTGAATGATGCAATACCACCTTAATATCACTGTTTTATATGAATGAAGCTCTCTCCAATTGTTGGCTGGACATTTCAAAGCTTAATTTGGCAGTTTACATATTTTGCTGAGTATGTAACACATTGACTAATATAACACTTACACCCATATACATATATGTAACAGAACAAAGAAATCAGCTTAGATAAATCTGGAGATTTGCACAATTTGGTCAGGTGTTTTGACCTCAAAAGTGGAAGGATTTTCAATGAGAATGTCCATTTTTCATTGTGGCATGTCTTTGACTTTCTTATCCCAGTGAAGACCCAAAGCATCACTACGTGAATAGTTTTGTCCATCTGTATGAAAACATGTGTGATTTCTGAGACAGGGAATATTATTTTTACTAGATCTGAAAAATAATCTGCTACAAGAAACTGGAGATTACATTTAGCTATAAGGTTGGCAAACAGTGTCTCATCATGTATATCTTTAACAACATTTTTGATGCAGATTCTGTGAACATGGATTTAAGTGATGATGTATTTGTTGCTGCAATAATCTGCATTTAAGAGACCTGAATAATGCTCTGTAAAACTTTTAAAATCAGCTTTACAGGATTGGCAGAATGTATATTCATGTCCTTTGAACTTGATTCCAGCAAAAGAATTTCCTGTTTCCATCCATCACTGAATTTCATGAGATATTTTGGTTACTTAGATATTGGCATTTTAGCATTCAAAGATAACACACACTTAAACATCATGACAAACATTAACAACACTGTCAAACCATCCCTGTTTTATACCCCTTGAGATCCTGAGTAATCCAACCAAAATCAGTTAACATATTTAATCCTTTCCAAATTACTTTTAATCACACATACAGACTCTACTCCATCTCGATAACTTTAAGCACCAAAGTAGAACATACCCTGCAGAGAAAATCAAAGTAATATTAATTGTTTTATGCTATTTAAGCTGTTGAGTAATCCAGCCATAATAAATGTCATTAATCCTATTATCACACACTGTATAATCCATCTTGACAAAGCCTAACACTGATAACATAGTGAAAGGGATGTTAATTATTTATTGATGCTGAAATAGCAACTCAATTGTCTTGCTCTGCTTAAGCCAGTTCATGGTCATGTGATCACATACACTATTACCATAAATATACTACACTGGAAGCAAGGTGCAAAACAAAAAAAATTGAAAAAATGATTTTTCAATACTAATTTTGCATATGCAGATTTTAGTGAGTGACAGGAGGGATGGGAGACACCTTTCATCTCAGGAGGAGCACACTCCCCACTGGGAGGTTCACATGTATGCTCATGGGATCTTCCATTCAGAAATGGGTGACTGCAGGACAGCTCAAGCCAATTTATCTGCTCCTCATTACCCTTAATGCTGACTGGGTAGTCAGTATGCTTTTTCTAGACTGTATGAGTAGATCATGTTTGTACAAGACCTGGGATATTAAAGGACTGTCAAATATATGATTTTATAAGGTTTGCAGTGTGGAAAGTTAATCCAAAATTAAATGGCAGCAGAAGAGGCAATTTTATATATTTCCTGCTGAGGGAAAACTGCAAAATACTGTTATAAAGTGTGCAATAAGTATGGAAGTGGCATACTTTTTGTATTATTCTCTGCTAAATACATAAACTACAATCAAATAAGGATGGAAATTCATTGTACTATACGGCTCTCCCTTGTTATCACATTCTTTGTTGCAAGGCGATTCTGGATACCAATGTATTACAATGAGGGCTGAAAGAAAATGTGTTGAAGCTTAGACTTACATCTTCAATTCCTTTTCTACACACCATTATTAAAAACACTTTAAAAGCCCTTCCATACCATGGTTGGGTATATACACTGTTCTCTATATATATTGGCTGTGTACATATCATGGTTTGGTGTATATATGGTTTTGGTCATGGCTACAAAGGATTAAATAAATGCCACTGGTGTTTGTCCCTGTGTATAACAGAAGTGTGATTAGAACAATCTACACTTTGCCTGTGAACTCTCCTAAGTGGTCATGTTTACAAAGGATTAAATCAAATTCAGTGGTGTTTATATCAGCAGTATAATCCATCTTGACAAACTCAAACACTCAAGACTGACTGACCCTGCCCAACAGAATCAAAGGGATGTCAAATTGTTTTATGCTGTCTGAAATTAGCAACATAATTGTCTTTTCCAGCTTAGCCATTTTGCAGTCACATGATCACTGTCTTACTATAAATATACTACACTGAAAGCAATGTGTGAATATAAATGGGGAAAAATAATTTTTTAATACTGATTTTGCATTTGTGAGAAATTTCAGTGAGTGATATGTGGAACAGACGATATCCCACATCTGTGGAACAGAAGACATCCCGCATCTCGGAGGAAATCCATTCTGGCTGGAAGGTTCGCAAACCATGTTACTAATGTACAGCCAAAACATGGAGCAGGAAAGGAAACACACCATTATTAAAAATATTTTAAAAGCCCTTCCATGCCATGGTTCGGTATATACGCTGTTCTCTATATATATTGACTGTGTACATTTCATGGTTTGGTATATACACTGTTCTCAATATATCATGGTTGTGTACATATCATGCTCTGGTATACATACTGTTCTCAATATATCACAGTTGTGTACATATCATGGTTTGATATATACATTGTTCTCAATATATCATGGTTGTGTACATATCATGGTTTGGTATATGCACTGTTCTCAATATGTCATGGTTGTGTACATATCATGGTTTGGTATATACACTGTTCTCAATATATTATGGTTGTGTACATATCATGGTTCATTAAACACAGATGGCAATTCATGTATTATATTTCACTTGTACTTCATTTGTATTTCTACTAAAACATATAAACTACCATCAAACAAAAATGCCAATTCACCATTCTATTTATTACATGTGTGATTCATACCTACCATCCTCCAAAACAATGTTGGGGATTTTTAAAAAATCAAGTGTGTTTTGAGATCCTAAGGGATCGGCATGCATGACCTCCATCAATCACTGATCAACTGAGAAAAAGGTATTTGCTCATATAAGCCTTTAGAAAATTACTGGAAATTTCAATTTAAATAAAAGAAAATAACAGACACTACCAGCCTGACCTGTACAACTTAGGAAACTGGTAACCAGCCTCCTTTTCTGTTTTTTCTTATTGCTGTTGTTTAGAAAAGTCTTTAATTTTTTTGAGGTCATGGCTACAAAGGATTAAATAAATGTCATTGGTGTTTGTCCCTGTGTGTTATGGTCATTCAAAGAAGTGCTGATTAGAACAATCTGCACTTTGCCTGTGAACTCTCCTAAGTGGTCATGTTTACAAAGGATTAAATCAAATTCAGTGGTGTTTATATCAGCAGTATAATCCATCTTGACAAACTCAAACACTCAAGACCGACTGACCCTGCCCAACAGAATCAAAGGGATGTTAAATTATTTTATGCTGTTTGAAATTAGCAACATAATTGTCTTTCCCTGCTTATGCCATTTTGCAGTCACATGATCACTGTCTTACTATAAATATACTACACTGAAAGCAATGTGTGAATATAAATGGGGAAAAATAATTTTTTAACACTGATTTTGCATTTGTGAGAGATTTCAGCGAGTGATATGTGGAACAGATGACATCCCACATCTGTGGAACAGAAGACATCCCACATAACGGAGGAAATCCCTTCAGGCTGGAAAGTTCGCATCTATGTTACTAATGCACAGCCAAAACAGTGAGCAGGAAAGAAAATGCCCCCACTCCTAAAACGTAAATGGTTCTGTTTACATTCACTGTCACAGTTACAGATACATACAAACCTAGCAAGCATCACAATGATAACTAGCCCATGTACATGAGAGTGGTATGATGCTGAAATCTGCATTTCTGACATTTTAAGAAAAGAAAGAACAGTTGTCAAATTAATTTCAAGCATGTTTGTAATTCCACAGCTACAATGACCTCTAAATTTACATGAAAGACAAGATGTGGAAATTTATTCAAGTGCGCCTTCAGAGGCAAAATAAAATGAGGGTATGTGACATTAACCAAAACTGCCACTGATGAATGTCTGAAAACAATTCACCAATTTTCTTGACCTCTAATATGGTTATAAGATGGAAATCTCAATAGTTTCTCTGTTACAACAATGAGACTAAGTCCCTGGTTGGTAGGAAAAGAGCTAACCCTGAGATTCCAATCTGACATACGTTCACACTTGGGTCATACAGGTGTTGTCTTACATATGTGAACCAAAAATCTCCCAGTTATTTGAAATTTATGTCAAATAACCCCTATCACACCTAGCACTAAGCACAAGATCAAAATTCCCAAGGGTTGGCACAATCAACACCTTTTAAGATTATCACTGAAAGGGTAAAGGTATTAAAGAAATACAGCACTTACCTTGATTGCATCTTTCTGATATTTGCCTATCAGGACAGTCAGGAAATTTAACAATCGCACAATAACTGTACATTTTATCCTATAATAAGAGGTGAAACTTGCATAACTGATATGCTACAAATCAATATTCTAGTGTAATAAACTTTTTAAGAGTAACATACAATGAAACATTTGAAAATGGCACTCTTTAACCTGGATTTCCTCTTCAGACTAACCACTTATTTAGGTCCCTATAAGGCCTTCTTATGCTAATCAAACATTATATGCACCAAAATTCTATGTTGTCCAGTACTCTTCTGCACTAGAACATTAATGGAAGCCACAAAATTGGACTGCATTATGAGTGAGGCTGTCATATATTGAAATATTTATGGATAATATTATGATTAAATAATAAAATTGGATTGATGACAAAAATCTACCCTATAAAAAAGACTGCCTTAAACTGAGGTGCATTATAAAGAGGATATACTGTATCCAGTTTATGCTAGTTTTAATGATGAATTATAGTGATGGAATAGTGTGCCTGGTTTTGGTTAATTTTAATGCTGCATTATACTGAGGGAACAGTGTGTCTGATGTAAAGAAGTTTTTATGATGCCTTATATGTTGTTTTATAATGAGGGAATAATGTATCTGGTTTAGGGAAGTTTTAATGTTGACTTATAGTGAGGGAGAAATTTATCAGGTTTAGGGAAATTTCTATGCTGGCTTAATAGTGAAGGAGCAATGTATCTGATTTAGGTAAGTTTTAATGTTCCTTACAGTGAGGGAGTAATGCAACTTGTTTAGGTGAGTTTTAATATTGGCTTATATTGATGGAATGATGTATCTGTTTTAGGAAAGTCTGAATGTTACCATATTGTGAGGGAATAACGTATCTAGTTTAGGAAAGTTTTCATGTTTTTCATTATTTCTGAACAAGAAGAACTCAAAAGTTTTGTATCATATACTTCCTAAAAAAACTTTCATGAATTAAATTTCTTCAAAACTTCCAGAGGATTTTGGTGCTTACTACAATTTTATTGCAAGTTACCTCAGACGTAAAATTATATAATAATTTGAAAACAGGGAAAATTTCATTAGCTCCTTGTAAATTGTACCCCATGAACATCAAGAAATTAAGATGCTCTAATACTGACAGGAGAAGAAATAGATGCATACATATGCACAAAGAGCTAATGAACATACAGGCAGTCACCGTCAGGCAGCATCTATACAGACACTGTAATGAAGGAAGGTGGAACTTTCTTTATAAAGCAAACTTATGAATGAACTCCCTTCAAATGCTGATGGTAAAAAAAGGAAATATTATTTGTTGTAATTCATGTTAACCTCTATGCCCATCAAAAACAGCCATAATGGACTTGCTTTACAACTATGCTGTTCCAAGATCCATATTCAGTTGTAATATATAAGATCTGCTCACCCATCAAAGGCCAATGATTTTTTAAAGTGGTTCTCCAGATTCCTTTATCTAAAAGACCATATCAGGGCAAAATCTTAGCTATCAAGAATACATCATAAAATGTGTTATGAAAACTTGTGCATAACTGATACAAGTGATATAAAATGAATTAAGCAAAACAGTATTAAAGTTCTTCAACACCATCTGATCAAATGTACAGATGTGAATAGGAGATGAAGCTGTCTTTGAAACAAAGAAGAAATTATCACAGATATGCAATATACAAGAAAATAACAATTAACATATGTCACTCAAACCATAACAGTTGCTGATAACTATGGATTACCGACCACTACTGTCCAGATGTGATTTAGAAGGACACAGGAAGCCTGGTGGATTTTTATACCTATCTCCATCACCTATCTAACTGCAACTACATATTATGTAGAAGTTCAAATCGCCACCATAATTGTGAAGCAATTTTCATGAATTTCAAGCTGATACTGAAATATTAACACTAATTCACACTGGGTAAGTGTCAACATAAAATACTTAGATTTTACATGATGTTCTCTGCTAATTAGTACAGCATGGTTATGTCTACTCTGGTGACAGGTCAATTCAGAGATGGTGTCAATTAGACCCTGTGTCTCAGTTTGGTAATCCTCTGTAGCAGTCAAGATATATCAATGAATCAATATATTTTTGTTTCAGAACAATCTGGCCCTTTTATACAAGATAACTTTTGAACACCATTCTCAATAGCAAGCGTACAAACAATGTTTCAATACTAATCATCTGTGATTTTAAATCCACGGGAGACATGTAATGCCAAGCAATTACTTTTAGATGGGTTATCATTTGGCAGTAACCTATAAGAATTGTCATATAATATGCTAGTGAACCATTACTTTTGGAGTATTGAACTCTCAACTCTTCATAGCATTTACATAGCATTAGTCATGATAGAAAGCCTTCTTACCTGTTAAAATCCTCAATTTCCTTAGGAGTAAATGTGCCAGCCACTGCACCCACTGGGAACAGCTTTGTGACACTGTCTAGGTCCTTCAGGGCAACGTTTTCAAGGAAGTAAATCACTGTCTCAAAAATCCTGATGGCTGGTTTATCTTTGCCTTTACCTAGGTATGTATCATTCAAATAAACATGTTGTATAAAAACTCTCGAGTTCTTGATGAAAAAAAGGGTCTTACCAGAAACTGAAAAAACACCCAACAGACACATTTTTACAATGAATGCTTATCATCCCTCTTTTGAAATGAATGACTTCCATGACCTAAAACCCAAACTTAACCAAGGGCTCATTGGAAAGCAGATGGACAAAACTGGATAACAATATATACTCTTCAACATTTATGAGGCATAAAACAAGAGTCTAAAGTGCGTCTGAGATCACTCACCTGGCCAATAACAACCTAACAGGTAAAGGCAAGACCAGTTTGCCAAGAAATTGGTGTCAGTAGGATGCCTTCTATATAAATATTGCTGTTGATTGCAGAAAGTACGAGACTGTAGGGCGCCACCATACATGTGACAGAATTACGACTACAATCCAGTAATTTAAAAACTTTTATCAGTAGATTGGCTTCTAAACCAGTTCAGTTTTTATTAACTTATATTGTAAGTGTTTTAAAGGGAATAAAAAAAGTGGATTCTTTTTACATAAAATGTTCTCTAAATTCTGTAATAAAACAGCAACTTTTGAAGACAATTGAGATACTGATGAAAAATGTTGCAATAATAATTAATGAATATCAGTCACTGTATTGTCAGTTAAATGATAAAGGTAGAGTTGCAAAGCTCACAGTTCATTGCAAAGAATTTTTAAAATAAAATCCACAAGCATTTTTAGTTTCCTAAGATACTGACTTGTGACCACTGATGACATTCAATGTAATTATTAAGTTTCACAATGATTAGGCTCTGATCATCTTCTGTCCATTTCCCTTGAATCACTTTGGAATTTTGTGAAGACTGGAGAATGTACTCTCAGTTTCAGCATTAAAAGTTAAATGACAAAACAACGATATTCATCTTGCAAAGACATTTGTATTCCCGTGGGTTTTAAGACTGCTGGTTGCTTTGCATTACTCCTCAAAGTTAAGTTGACATTGATGAGGAATTTCCTGAGTTGGACATTGGGCATTTTTCTCATATTTCTTAGCTGGTGAATGCATATTTCAGCATTTTGATATGAACTGTACACAAAATATGTCAGCTGCCTTTAAATATTGTTCTAAAAATATCTTGAACAAATGCAATGACCATCAAACAATACAAAAACTCAAAATACAAATTCAAATATTTCTCCTGAAATCAATTTTGATCAGCCACTCCCTTTTATCTCACCTCCACCAAAAGTCAGCCGATTTTCATTCAGACTCGAAAGCCATCATGGACCAACTTGGATCCCTTTATTATTTATAAACACCACATAAAACATTTCACATTTGGTCTTAACCTCTCCAAATTACAACAATAAGGTAATTCATTAACAGATTGTTGTGTACTATTACACTCTATGGTCTTAAACTAAGTAATAGAAAAGAGTGAAAACCAACAATTTCTGCAAAATTCAACAAATAATTTCTTTTCCCTAGAATACAAAGTGAAAATGCAAAAAGAACTTATGGTATTTTGAATAAAATCCCAAATAGTCAGAGAATTTCTAACACAAGTCCTTATGAATAAAGTTCTGAATAAACTTCAGTGCTGGTTCAAATAAAATCCAATGCTGAAGGCTTTGACATGCCTGTAGTGGCCTGCAGTCTTGAATGCACTAATGGCCTGAAGTGTAATGATGTGCCAAAAGTCTTGTGATGAATCACAATAATATGATCCAAGATATCCTTGGCTAAATTCATTATAATTCCAAGTTGATATTTCTGACTACGAATATTACAGATGAGCACTTTGTATTTACAGAGAATATTTTGAATAAATAATTCCAGCCCAAATCAAATAATGAACACAACAAATCATTCTGCTTCAAGATCTTACAGCACAAATAATTTTTCCAGTAAACAACATTATATAAAAAAACTAAGACACAAAAGAATACCCTGGATGTGGGCCCAAAAGTTAATTTCCAGAACAATCTAAATTATAATTAGAAAGTCTGTTACTAAAATTTTGCTAACGAACATGGTAAACATAATGTCCTTGACTTAGACCAAGACAGTAATCTTAATATTTAACCTACACTCACAGAGAAATATAAACTATGTATTAATTGTTTACAGAATTAAAAAATTTTATGATTTTGGCCAGGTAGACAATGAACTTGATTTTGAAAATGGTCAGCTACAAGATACAATTTCGCATAATCCAAATCAAATAATTAAAAAAGCTAATAAACAATGCAAATTAAATATGCATAACAGAACACATTAGCATTCTTAAGCATATTACTCAACCACAGACAACTGCACTGGTATAATATTTCCAGTCTCCCAGTAAACTGGTTCTCAATGGTTTTTGTAATGTGTGAATAGAATGAGTAAAAATTCCTTGTTTTTTTAATTAATTTTTTAAAGATTTTTCCAAAGTGGCAGATTTCAGCTACAGAATGGTGTGTGTGGTAGGCAGGCTTTAAACCCATATTTTTGTCCACGTGAAGGTAGAATCACATTTATGCTTTGTCATATTTGGTCAAAGTCTGTTCAAAAGTTTTTTGCGATGAAGTTCTATGAAAACTTTTTTATTTTTAGAAATAGCAGCATGGCAGATGTGTAATTTATATAAATTTTCAAGTCCTGTATGTCACAGAGCTTTGTGTCAAATTTGGTCAATTTCTGTTGAAAGGTCATTTCAAAGCTTATCTTTGTTTATTAATGCATTACTCCTCAAAGCTAAGTTTACACTGATGAGGAATTTCCTGAGTTGGACATTGGGCATTTTTCTCATATTTCTTAGCTGGTGAATGCATATTTCAGCATTTTGATATGAACTGTACACAAAATATGTCAGCTGCCTTTAAATATTGTTCTAAAAATATCTTGAACAAAGGCAATGACCATCAAACAATACAAAAACTCAAAATACAAATTCAAATATTTCTCCTGAAATCAATTTCGATCAGCCACTCCCTTTTATCTCACCTCCGCCAAAAGTCAGCCGATTTTCATTCAAAGACTCGAAAGCCATCATGGACCAACTTGGATCCCTTTATTATTTATAAACACCACATAAAACATTTCACATTTGGTCTTAACCTCTCCAAATTACAACAATAAGGTAATTCATTAACAGATTGTTGCGTACTATTACATTCTATGGTCTTAAGCTAAGTAATAGAAAGAGTGGAAACCAACAATTTCTGCAAAATTCAACAAATAATTTCTTTTCCCTAAAATACAAAGTGAAAACACAAAAAGAACTTATGGTATTTTGAATAAAATCCCAAATACACTACTCCCTCGATAACTCGCAAACCCGCTTATAATGTGGGGTCAGGCGTGGATCACATTTTTTGTACCAGAAAATAACCCAAAAACTGACCCCTATTTCTTGAACTTGAAGAAAATCACTACCAAATTGGTAACTAAAACATTGATATATCGCTCATTTTTTGGTCGAAAATGGTAGATAGGACCTGGAAATTTTAATGAACATTTTGAAATGAAAACTTTTAATAAGAAGTCATATAATTGGTTACATTTTCTTTCCAAACGACATTCTTAGTACACCGTAATTAAAGATATTCAAGGAAATTTTGATCAATGAAAATATAACTTTCGCCTAGTGTAGGCAGTACATTAATATTTAAATTCCAATTAAACAATTTTTATCAAGTGAAATTTGTGTTTCAATTCTCTCTTTTAGTTCCTCTTAAGTGTAATCATCATAAATGCAATGTGTATTTAAACATAAAATGTGTCCATCTACCGTAACAGCTATGTCCACAAGCCTTTCTCTGAGAACCTAATTAAGTGCCGACCGTGTTTTTATAACTGACTTGCGGATGTATTTGTTGTATTGTTGCACTAATTAAAAGCTGGCCTCCTTTGTATTATCAAATTAATTTGGTCTTTTGAATCAAATAAAGGAGGTGGAATAAAAGAAAAGTTAAAAGGCATGCAAACTTAAAATCTAACGGCCCCGGTCGTATGTTGGGTGAACTCGCTTCAGTTGATCGATCGAACACTGTTATAAATGTTATTGTGTATATAACGTGGCAGATTTCAGCTATAGAACGGTGTGTGTGGTAGGCAGGCTTTAAACCCATATTTTTATCCTAGTGAAGGCAGAATCACATTTATGCTTTCTGTCATATTTGGTCAATGTCTGTTTAAAAGTTTTTTTGCAATGAAGATCTATGAATATTTTTCTATTTTTAGAAATAGCAGCCATATATAACGGCAGATGTGTAATTTGTATAAATTTTCAAGTCCTTTACATCAGAGTGCTTTGTGTCAAATTTGGTCAATTTCTGTCAAATTTGGTCAATTTCTGTTGAAAGGTCATTTCAAAGGTTATCTTTATTTATTAATGTTGGAGATATTAGATGACAGATTGGCATCATTTGTAAAAATCTGCCAGGATGCCTTCTGTCAAGTCTGATCAAATATGGAAAAGTGGTTTTTGTTCATGAGTTGTCTGAAAACTTCAATTTTATTAGCAATGGCAGCTCATATTTTATGATGGATCAGCACCATTTGTATAAATCTTAAAGCCCTTCATGCCAGAATGTTTTCTGCAAAATCTGGTCATATTCTGTTTGGCAGTTTTCAACTGAGAAGAAAATGGTGATCACTCTACCTGTATGGTGTAGGGGAGTACTCAGCTACTTGGTTCAGGGAATACTGTGATCCCTTTACCTGTATGGTGTAGTTATGATCCCTTTACCTGTATGGTGTAGGGGCCTACCTAGTAGTTTTGGCACTGGGATAATGGTGATCCCTCTACCTGTGTGGTGAAGGGGAGTACCTATCGATTTTGGTACTGGGATAATGGTGATCTCTCTACCAGTATGGTGTAGGCAATTGCCTAACTGCTTGATTTAGGGAATAAGAATGATCCTACTACCTGTATGGTGTACTGGACTGCATAGCTACTTGACTGAGTATAATGAGTTAACTGATTGCTACTGTTGATGCAATACATTTCAACACATATGTAATGGACTTCTGTATATCGATATGAAAGAGGTCCATTAACCCCAAACTGACCTCCACAAGATTATTATCACAACACACTTAACTCTCCTCCCATCTCTTAATGAATCACTACATTCAGACATACAGTATTGCCACAGACAGGTCTGAATTTATATCACCAAGTCACTTAGAACAGCTCAGGAATTTAATCAGAGAATGCAGGTAACAGGCAGGCCTAGAGTTGTTATCTATTCATACACCATTCTCATCCTTGATAAAAATACTTCCCAAATGATTCAGCAAATATTGTGATCCCTCAACCTGTATGTTGTAGGGACTATCATGCTTGTCATTGGTGATTCAAATCAACCTTTTTGGCCATTTAAGTCAGCCGTATCTAACCAGATGCAAGAATCATCTTTGTCACTACACTCTTGGTTTCACACTGCATGAATGCTTTGATGTGTCATATAACCAATTTAATGTCTCCACCTATATTTGGAAGACATTAGTATTATCTTCAAAATAGAATAAATAGTCCAATTTCCTTGTGCAAGATAATCTCAGCTAGAACAGATATGGGTATAAATGAAGAGATGACTAACACCTGAATCACTTATACTGTACTTCCTGCAAATTCAAAACAGCAGCCTCAACCACAGGCACTTGTTTCAGACAGTGAAAAAGAAAATTACTAGCACCCACCCCCTTTTCACAAATTGGCACAAAGTAACTCATGCAATTGGACACCCTCACTGATTCCGTGCTTTGTTTTTTAATCTTGTTGGCACAATGTCACTGATAACATGTATCAAAATAAGAGACATTCCAAACTTGTTCCAATATATGACTTAACTACTTCATTTAACATTTAACAGATATTTTGTGCAAAATTTCACTGTTGCTTTCTATCTAACTGGATTGAGAATGGATACCTACACTACCCATGTGTCATAATAATAATAAAGTACATTCAGTTCTGTTGGGTGTTATAGTTTCCACTTGATTGGAAAAAACATTAGCCAACAATCAGAATTTTCCATGAATGACACACCAGAAGTGTAGGCTTACAAATTCAATTTAAGTAGACAAGATATCAACAGAGAATTTTTTTGCAAAAGTGGCTATTAAATGAACAATACAGTATCCTTTATGTTGAACATGCTGAGAGGATCTACAAAAAAAACCCCAAAACTGCAGATTTCAAACTGTGTGAATCGGTAACCCTGTGTTAATTGGTATTGATTCTTCACCTGTTGTATCGATATTCTATTGATATCAGAGAATTGTTGATACATTGATATATGGATGAATCATTTCACCCCTATCTGAACCAAACTTACTTGGTAATCCCCTACAACATACAAGTAGAGAGATCACCTTGGAGAATCAGAGCTTTACCAGTGCCTGTATTCATCAAATTCAACAAAACAGTTGAAATTTTTTTTTAAAGAGAGTAACTTAAAAGCATTTGGTTCATTTTTGCTCTGTATTCTTTAACGAAACTAATGTTAAAATTTGATTGAATGTAGAAATTGTATATGGAGGAAAAAAAACAAAACAACCCACGATGAATGCTTGTTTTATTCATAATGCAGGATAGAGGTCTATAGTAAAATACCTCATGGCACCCAGTACACATACAAGGTTAACTGCACCCTTTCATCACAACACGAAGGAGACTAGGCAGGTAAAGTATGACAAGAGACGGCAGCAGTTGGGGATAATGAGTTAAGAGATAGTGCATAAAGATGCTTACCATGAAAAAGCCAGTTGGGGTAAGATGTTTATTAAAACCAGCAGTCCATTACACTCTAATGAAAAAGTCCATTATAAATGGTTGCCATATTCCATTTAAGCAAGATTAAGTGTTAATTGAAAAAAAGATGGGGTTGTTATATATACAAGATTAGTTGCTAATGAAAAAAAAATTGGGGTCAGCTGAACCCCCTTTAAACACCTAAATGTAGCATCCATCACACCTAGGTAAAGGTACTCCCCAAGATATGTAAACTGCAACATATGTTAACTCGCAGATACAAAAATGAACCATAAACATGTGCACACTGTTTTTCGATCCTCAAATCGAGTGCACCCACAGTATATAGTTCCGCTTCTCCTCTTGTGTACATGCGTATATCATTTCTGTTACATTTTTCATAATCTTAAGGATTTTTATTCCGTTTTGTTAAAGTTATCCATCACCATGATATTAGCTGCAAAACTACCCATATGTCGCCAAATAAAACCTGACTTATGTAAAAACCAACACATATAGAGGTCCCAGGAATGTAACCCTTATGTATCTCAGGGAATACCTGTATTATGGAATATTACATATAATTGAAGGTAGCAGAGTTGCAAACAGAAATGTTAACATACAGGGATACTTACCTGTAAAAAGGTCATTGGGCATGAGAAGTCCCTCTCCAAATACCCAGGTGTAGCAGTCTAGAGCCGCTAATACCATGTCAAACCACAAAAGAGCTGAGTGGAGAGTAAAGCAATCACTGACATCTACCATAGTGGGGCAGGTCTGCAGGGAAGATCTGGCAATTGCTGTATTACCACCACCCTCAAACCTGAAAAGTTAAATATGTAGAATCAGTGGCTTCTTAAACAGTTTAAATGAATCCCATTTCTTAGATGACTGGAAAAATGTGTGTTCAAATTAACCTTAAGCGCAACAATGAGGTCATGAAGCTCAAATGGCACTAGAAAATAATTTAAGGTGATTGATGCTATATCAGGCCAAAATAATTACCAGGAATTCAAGATGAGATCATTTCTTCCTTTAACTACTGAGTGTTGAAACCATCTCTAACATTCTTCAATGATAACAAGGTTTTCAAATTAGCTAATGTTGTAGATATACTGGATGTCATATTGGCACCACTTTCATTTCGGACCAAGCAGACATCATAAGAATTCTTACAGTTAAAACCCTATGTCAATATGACCATCCATTCAAAGGGAACCGAAGCAGCAAGATTTTCAAGACAATGGTCATGGCAGCCATATTGGATATACTACTGGCACCAGTTCATTAAGGATCAACTAGGTACCATAAAAAGTACGTTGCTGAAAAACCCAGGATATATAGCATGATACAGAGCCATAATTTGGAAGGAGCAGAGATAACTAATTTCAAGACTGCAACCATGGTGGCCATATGGTCAGTCAGCATGGTGGCCATATGGTCAGTTTACATGGTGGTCACAGTGCAGTTTACATGGTGGCCATATGGTCAGATTACATCATTTTGATTTGGACCAGCTAAGATGCCACAAGAAAACTTCTGATCAAAACCCCAGGTCAAAACAACTTTCCATTTAAGAGACTGAAGTAGCTATAACAAGATCATTAAGATGGCCACCATGGTGGCCATATCAGATTTCAGATCAGAACCATTTTAATGCAGGACCAACAAGACATTATATGTCTGGAACAAGTAGTCATAATAAGATTTTCAAGATGGCCATTGTAGTGGCCATATTGGAAGTCAGATTGGAACCAGTTTCATTTATGAACAATTAGACATCATAAAAAGTTTCAGTGAAAACACCATGCTGTTCATGACCATTCATTCAGTAGTGATAACAAGATTTTCAAGACAGTCACTATCACAGTGGTGATCCAACTGGATGTGAGCAGCACAATTTTCGTTTAGGTTTGGTTTGGTTTTGTGGAATTTTAATGCCATTTTTCAGCACATGGCAGGCTATATATGGCAGTCAGTACATGTCATGAAGTATGAACCACCGACCCATGGGAAGCTACTGGCAAGCTTTCTAACATACCCACATCGCATATCTGCCATATTCCCAGTGCTGAGGGTTTTTGAGACTCAAAAAGTTTATTTTGAGATCCCAAGGAGGGTCAGTACATGTTACAAAAAATAGGTAATGTTGTCCAATTGAAAATAAGTTATATTTTCACAGAAACTTATACTCAATGACTGGAAATTCAAATCTAAATAAAAGAAAGTAATTTGTATGTTTTCTTTAAAGCATTTGATAGACTTAGAAGGAAACAATAGCTGGTAGTCTTAGCACTGTCAAATATCATCATCTTACACTGATACACATATGTGCAAACACTTACATAATGACAACCACACTAACATTACATAAAAACATAGACACAAATGGAGTTCTGAAATTTAGTTCTGCTGGACTTTGCTTGCTTCACTAATAGCATCTTTCTTCCTGAATCACACAAAACACATTTAGACATTTTGCCTTAAAAATAAATCACACTTTAACACTATTCTGACTGAAATAACCATGCTATGCATTATATATATGGAGTAAGATCCAACTTCAAGCATTGCCACTGTTCATAAACTTGCCAACAATCTTTGATATGGCTTAAGCATTCTCATTCAAGGCAATGATGTGTAATAACTTTTGTTCTTCAACATCGATCTCTTTGATTTACCTGTAGCTTAAAATGAAATTGATTGTTTAGCTATGCAAATTAACTTAATGGGCTCCAAGTCAGTCTTCAACGGACATAACACATCACCCTTGTTACTGTCATACAATTAAATAATATGTGACATGGTTGTTGTTTATAACCCCTGTTTATTTTTTTAAATATTATTTGGGAATATTACTGAAAATTGTGTCCCCACCCAGGGTCCCCATTTTCATTTAGGACCAACAAGACATCACAATTCTTTTAGTAAAATCTCTGTGTTCATATGACCATCCATTCAGGATGTTTGTTTTGATTCACAGATTCAAGCTGGGAAAATAAGAATGGCAAATCTAAAGAATATGGCAAAATATTATTTGTAAGAGGTTATTTTTAAAGGAGGCAGTGTCCCCCACCCACCAAACAAAAACACCACAGTTTACTTTAATAAACTACTGTCAATAATTCTGACTTTAATAAGGATTTGATGTATTTATTTTCTGAATGTGGTTTATATAACATACAAGTTAGCAAATACACAGACTGTGTTTCTGCATTTGATTGTATAGTATCTTTTTAATTCTGTCCAATACATTTCAATATCGATTATCTTTTTGCTTTGTCTACCAATTACATTGATAAACCATTAGTTATTTCAATCTTAAGCTTTCATAGTTTATTTCTGAACCTATCACTACAATAATATGTTAGAGAGTTGTTTTGTTTAAGTCATACATCATTTCCACATACATGTAAGGGGCAGGTAATACCTACACCAACTTTCACAACAGTATCACATTTGTATGCAATTATTTGTAACTGATGCAATATAAACTTACAATAACTACAAATATAAGTCTTCCTGAAAAGAAGATTAAAAATAAACCAAAACCACCCTATAAGACCTGTAAAGAAAAGAATGTTTTCCCTAGAATAATGGCAACTTTGTTCACAGAAGTTACCTGCCCTTAGTTTCTTTCCATTTCTTTGATCAAGGTACATACAAGCACTTTTTTGATATCTCTCTTCAATACTGATAAATGTTTACCAGTGGTTCAGCAGATGGGTCCGAATTTTTACTTATAACTGGTGTTAGAAGCAACACAGGACAAGTTGTAAGAAAGGACTTTTCAGATGATCAAATTTCAGTTGTTATCACTGTCACTTCTGATGTTTCTATAATAGCTGGGCAAGTGCATCTTTATAGATATTTCAACCCAAGCTATTTCTGTCATATCATAAAAAATGGATAGCATACTGTGACACCTAGCATAATCATTCTGTGACATAACGATTTAGCATTATCACACTATGACATAACCACCTAGTATTATCACACTGACATGACCACCTAGTACTGTCACACTATGACATAACCACCTAGTATTATCACACTGTGATATAACCACCTAGTATTATCCAAGTGGCATAACCCCCTAGTATTGTCACACCACGATATAACCATGTACTATAATCTCAATGTGACATAACCACCTAGTATTATCACACTATGACATAATCACCTTGTATTATCACAGTAAGATATCCACCTAGTACTATCAGTGACATAACCACCTAGTATTGTCACACCATGATACAATCACCTACTAGTAACCCGTTGTGACATAACCACCTAGTATTATCACACTATGACATAATCACCTTGTATTATCAAACAGCAATGTAATGAATAACCCAAAGACTTTGTCTTTAAATTGCATACAACATAAATTCATAAGCCCAATACACAATACAAATTGCAACCTGCTGCATGCATCTCATACCACATGATATTATTAAATCTTTTCCTATTCTTACAGCTGCTGAATACTCAACAAAGTCATTCGTTTGTGTAAGAGTAATGGTTTATGTTGCAGCAATTGAAAATTAAATCATGGTATTCAGCCTACCTTGTTATGAAATATTCAGCACCTTTAGACTTTAAAAAGGTCTGGAAATAGTTCCTTGTTGAAGATATTCCTAGAATAGAAATACATGTAACCATGATACATGTTGGACTGTTTCAAGTGAAAGTGTGAAAATTAATGCAAGAAAAACGCATCTTCTAAAATGATTAAAATTATCTTGTGTCTCTGAGTTATCTTCAACTAAGAAAAATATAAACATTTCCAAAAAAGAGAAAGGAATGCAGTGCACTAGTCCTTTGAAATCAGTGTGCCATATGTTGTGGTGTATTATTCTTTTTACATCTAGGTTTACATCCCAGATATAATTTCCACTATCATCTGTGTCAGAACCTTGCTCTCCAAAATTAATAGCTACCTTAGCCTTCAGTGTCTGATACTGCCAAAACAGAATACAGCTATGAATGATTTTTGGTTCAGCAAAAACACAACTTCTGAAACGTTGAAGGATCTATATCATAATATGTTGGAAGTTTTTGTTATTTAAAAGAAAAAGATGGTAAGCATGCAGAAATTTGACAAAAGCTACACAGCATGCATCAGATTCAGGAAAATCTGCGGTTGAAATTAATCTGACCATGCTCATAATGGAGTAGTCCTTGTGAATGCCCACATCATAGCTTGTAGGGGATGGGAATAGAGGTATTAAAATGTAAAAAATATTTGCATTGACAGTATTTTGTGTCCTGCAAACATCTTTAACTTGTAACATTATCCCTAGAGTAATCAAATTTTTGTGTATGCCACGTCCCTAGAGTAATCAAATTCTTGTGTATGCCACGCTTGTAAGATGAACCGTACTCTGCATGAAAAAAAATTTTCTGTAAAAAATGTCAACTTATAAGAGAGTATATACAGTATACTGTAAACTATGATTATAAATAGATTCCACAGATTGATCTTAAGATAGGAATGATTTATTTATCAAGTCCCTATTTATATACATTTTCATGTGACCTAGATATGAGACATGCCAACAGAAAATTCCAATCAAATTGTAAACACGTCTGTTTCTAAAATATTCTAAACTCAAAATTTTATTTATAAATAATCATGGACATAAGTCAGCTATGTAAACATGTTGTTTACAAATGACCATTATCTTAACTTAGAATCTACAATCATTGACAAAAGTTAACCACATAATAAAGATATATATAACAGTATATCACATCAAATTACTAACCACCAATTTGCTAAGACTATAAAGTCAATCTGTTATTACATTGGATGTATTTTTTAATGCCTTTAAACATGTATCACTTTGAACTGGTGGTTTTGACTTCAAACATTGTAAAATTCCAATTATTTCATGCTTATTGTGAACCTTTCAGATTAGTCAGTCATCACACATTATGTGTTCATTTCAAGCATTGCAACAATTCTGTCTCATTCGACTTTCAATCTATTCAATTCATTTTTGCTTCTGCAAGGTACCATAAATATTATTTGAAGTCTTTACAGCATGTCATCAAAGCTTACGTGTCTTCATTAGACAGAAGTTATTTATTCTTCAAAATAAGCCACATGATGTGCTTCAAATATAATTTAAGTAATTTAAAACAAATTCAATGCAGTAAGAAAATGAATGGCCTCTCCCTAGCCTCACTCTGTTTCTCAATCTATTACAAGGTCCAATTCCTTTTTCACAAACAGTTTTTGTCTATAAACAATAAACATTTTCATTCAGCGGATGTTTATTTTGAAACATCAGTGCTAAAAATAACAGTCCGGGATCAAGGGTGCTGACCAGTGTTCAATGTACCTCATGACTGACCACTGATGACATGTGTCTCTTACATTTATTCAATTGGATAAATTTATTTAAGCTGTTTACTAGATAAAAACTTATTTCAAATCTAAAGAATAAATGTAATAAATAAGAACTATTATACATTAACATCTTATGCATTTGTGATAAGATGGGCTTTTCCTATTTTATTGCATTCTGCTTTCAATAATTTGTTCAAAAGGGACCTTGGCAATAGTATGGAAATTAACGGTAAGCTATGACAAATATATCATCAGCACAACAAACACTTATATGAACTATTATTTACTGAGAAAGAACACTGAAGTTACCACTTTATGCAGAAGAGTATGTAAAGATGCTAACAGGTGTGTGTGTGTGTGTGTGTGTGTGTGTTGATAATTTTTCTGATGTACATTTTGTCATGGGCAGGGGTGGAAGGATAATCTTGAAATTTAAAACATCTGCGATGCTTGTACTGTAGATCTGCATGAATGTATTACACCTTTTCTGATAACAAAGTTTTTTTAATATGCACACATGCAATTCAGTACACCAAATCTGGTTCAAAACTATTAAAACTGACAATCAACATATAAAAAAAAGAGACAAACAATTTTAGATTTTTCTAAAAAGGTATATTGTAAATATTTGTTACATACATATTTAAAGGAATATAAAACAGTTTATGTTTCTTTACATATGTACTACTGTTATATATTTCAAAAGATAGATATATGTATAGATATATATTAATGATCCAGTTTTGTGTATCATCTAATATGTCATTTTTCCATGCAATTTCTACATTTAAAACATTATATACAATTGTAGCTAGAATGATTTGTTTACAAAATTAAACCAAATGGATTTAATGATGTAATTATTGATTTTAATTCAGTCTGAAGAAGCAATAGAGTGAAACTAGTTTCAGATTTTATGTGTCTTTGTCCTCCTTATTTTAAACAATTAGCTAATGAAACAAAATGCATAGCAAATGAAACCAGTTATTTATGCGAAAAAGGAATAACAGATTTGAGAATAGTGATCTTCTTAAAGAAAAGCAAGATCCAGTCATTAATGTGTTTGTCATACCTGGGATGAGAGAGGTGAGCTGGTAGACAAGCTTCATACATGCATGCCGACACTCTGTCTGGGGGCGACCACATTGGCGTAACAACCAGCGGACAGCTATGTCAATACTTGGCTGACTCCACTGTCTGCATAAGACAGAAAATCAATGAGTATAAAGATTCAGAACACTTCATCCGCAAAAGCAAAGCAACACTGATGACAGCCTGCCATTATACTTTCTACAAGCATTTTGATGATGGAGCAAACAAGATGTATTTACGACAACTGTTACTTAAAAAGATGATGACTGGATTTGAAAACTTATAGTTGTGTGATCCCTCCAATCTCCAACTCTATGTAGTAACCCATGGGCAATATAATAAAAAAAATTTTTTTTATATTTTGAGAGTCTTTTGTTCTTATCTTCACATACAAATTTATGTTAAAATATGAAAAGATAACTTATAACTGATGTTTATCTAAATTTGAATTTTGTAGTCCCTCTCTGTGGAAGCACAGTATATACAAGGCCTGTCCTGCACCTTGTAAATGTGCGGGAAGATACATTGCCAACTCATGCTTCATTCCAGCCTTTGGTGTCAGAAAATGGGACCTACAAGACTTACAAATGAGTTAATAGAAAGCAGATACGTGGAAGATATTAATAAAATCTTAAGAAACCATGGGGTAACAAACTTCAAACTGATCAATACTGAGTTCATGAAATCAGATTTAGAGTAAACAATTCTCCAACTAGAAGTGCATCATGATGACGTGTATGACACAGCCAATAAAATGTCATTTAAAGGAAATGTTCAAAGTTAAACAGCAACCGTAACTCCTAACATTTTGCTGGAAATGGTTCTTCTTAATGTAAAATCTCATACAAGATTTAGTTTCAAGCCATAATGTCCTTCAAAAGTTACGGAGTGGAAAATGAAGGGTAAAAATCGGACATATAGGGTATATATATATATATATATATATATATAACTTTTCCAGAATATGGTGAAAATGAAGCAACCTAGGTTTTCTTTATGTAAAACCTCATCTTAAATTTATTTTAATCCATGAAAGTCCTTGAAAAGCCATTGTCAGGAAACAAAATTGAATTTCAAAGTGAAACAGGTGCCAGCACCCCCAAAAATACAAAAATTATGTAAATGTCTAGTGAATGCACCCCACAATATCTACCAGGACAATATTTACACAAACATAGCTATACACTTAAGCTCATGCTGCAAAGAAATGTTGATATCCTGTTTTTCACTATGGTGACTTTTGACATTTCAACCTAAATATGGCCATGCTAACTCCTTATTCCACACTGGAGTCAGCTAATTTCTTTTTTCCTCTTGATGAGATAAATCACTGATGATTCTTGAACATACAAATCTCTCTTTCAGGGAAAGTGGTTTTAGTGTCACTTGACTCAGAAATGAATACAAAGTTACTTTTCTTTCAGCTTCTTTGTTACAGGTAGACATAAACTTACTTTGGTTCAGTCCTGTTTTTGCTGGGTTTCTGAAGAAGCTTGGCCTTGACCTTGATGATTCTCTCTAGATGATCTAGGGCCTTACAGCACTGATCCTGGGTCCCTGAAGTAGTGCACATTGAAAACAATACAAAATCACAGGGTCACAAGAATTTAGTGAATCTTTTTAATGATAATTTAGTACAGGTATTCTGTGTAAAATATTCAAATCACACTCTGCAAATTAACAAAGACTACCATATATACTCACTTATAAGTCAAGTCAAACTGCAAACAACACAGACCCAGATCTCCTATCACATAATGTGCCAACAGATCGGAGTCTATGTTCTTTGTTCTACTGATTATTCCAGACAAGCTGCATAGGCCCAGATCTGGGTCAAAGCAGTTTACAGTTGGACTCAGCTTACAAATGAGTATATATGGTACTCTGTCGATGTCTCACCAAATGTTCAGTTTATTGTAAAAAAAAAAACAAAAAAAAACAACAAAAAAAACCAAAACAACAACATTAAATTATAGCAAGTCGTGTCTAGAGTCCCTGAGGGACTGGTACTCTACTGACCAAAAAGAATTCATATAAAGTCCCTTACTAAGTAATTTTCTTTCCTTTAATTCTGTTTTTAATTGCCAAATAGCCAAATCATCTCAAACAGTCTTTGGAAGTTCTAACTCACCAAGTCTGGAAAAAAATTGTGATTTTATGTTTGTAAGTGTAGTGCAGAAATCTTTGTCATGGCCATTGACTCTAAACCAAATGACAAAGATAAATAATCTGTGAACCAGTCCATGCTAAACCCAAAATCCGTGAACTTTTCTCCAACACTGTCAAGCCATGTTCATATGGTAAATATGGTTTAATAGATAATTACCATATATACTCATTTATAAGTCAAGTCCAACTGCAAAGTGCACAGACCCAGATCTGCCATCGCATAATGCACTGACAGATCTGGGTCTGTGCAATTTCTTAGGAGTAATCAGTAGAAGAAACAACACAGAACCTGATCTGCAGGCACATTATGCTACAGCAGATCAGGATATTTGTTTGAAGTTTGACTCAACTTGTAAGTGAATACATACGGTAATATTCTACTCAAAACCCAAGATGTTCAACAGGTATCATCCAAGGTATTCTTCAGATATGTCCACTAACCGGGTTTGATCAAAATTGATTTATACTTTTATATTGCATAAAGTTCACAAGCCTTTACAGATTTTTTTTTAAAATAACCACATCAAGGAGCACTGACCTTGAAATCAAAGTGAGAGTGATACTGTGAACTGGAGTAATGAAAAACATTGAAATACAATGTCTGGAAAAAAATTCGTTGGTATATGTACAAGTCTCTGTTTCATAAGCTCACTGAAGTAAAAACGTTCAAGAAAAATTTGAACGAATCCTAAGGTCTAGCAGGTCTGGTTTTCAAACTTGCTCACAATTTCACAGACATGTTGTTGGTCAGATCTGCATCATTTTCATTCACAGAAGTTGTAAAAAAAAATTCATTGAGACAACTGTATATCAAGGGCATCATTCACTGAGATGTAAAAAGATTTTTCAATAGAATGGTTACCGTATTAGAGACCAGGTTCATACACTTCCACTCATTTGCAAGTTAAGGACTTTTCGAAGGCCTCAGAAAATGAATTCCCTCTGCCTCAAATACAGGCAATAAAAATGAAACTCATATACAGAATGATGAGCATTGCAACCAAAAAACTTAAACACCAAGGACTGTCAACACAACATAGCAAGATCACTGATGAACAATCATGCCAATATTTCAGCACAGAATTTTTTTATGAAAAAATAGTCAAAATAATTTTTGAAGGAAGCAAAAAAATGATTTTCAAGGACTTTAAAAAGAAAATGTTAATTTTCAAGGATTTCAAGGCCTTGAATTAAAGAGCCAAACTCCAGTACTGTCGAGGTTTTCAAGGAAACATATGAACCATGTGGAGATAAGTTCAACACCACTTTCATTCGAGACCAGTTACATATTAGTAAAGTGTTTTAGTAAAAAGCCCATGTTGACACAACCATCCAATCAGGAAAAGTAAACATAAGAAGATTGTCAAGACCAACATCAAGGCAGTCTTTCTGGATCAGCATCATTTTAATAATTTTAACACATGACTAGGTACATCTTCTGGGAATTTAGATCAGCATCATTTTAATAATTTTAACACACAACTAGCTACATCTTTCAAGAAATGTTTTAGTGAAACCTCCACATCAATACAAACATCCATTCAGGAAGAGTAGCTAAATAAGGTCATATCATCAACATTTCATTCAGGACTAATAAAATATCATATGAAGTCTATTAGTGAAAACATTATGTCAGAATCTCCGTTCAGAAGGGGCAATAACTAATTTTTCAAGATGGCCTCCATGATGTCCCATTGAATGGCATATTGGTACCATTTTAATTTTGGACAATTTACATGTTATTAGAAGTCCCATGTCAATATGACCATCTGTTCAGACGAAGATGTAATATCTTTTTTTAAGATGGCCACCATGGCGGCCATGCTGAAAATCAAATTGTACCATTTTCACTTAGGATAATCTACATGTCATAAGAAGTCTTTTAGTAAAACACCTATGACCATAAAACACCTATTACCATATGACCATCAGTTCAAAAGGAATATGGATTAACAAAATTTTCATTTAAAGATCTGGTAAACATCTGGATTAAATTATAAGCTAAGTTTCATGACCTTTCGACAAGTGGTTATAGTGAAGTAGCAACAACAAATAACAGTTAACAACAGATAACAGATACAGACCAGCTGAATAAGCTCTTCTGTCTTCAACCAACAGAACTAATTAAACAAAGAATTTTACAAAGAAGATGACCTGAAATAGATTTGTGTGTGTAAAATACTAATGCCCAAGTGGCTACCAAATAGTCTTAGAAAAAAAAATATAGAAAAATGTGTAAATAAATTGAAAATGTGCTGCAAAGGCCTGAAAATCTAATCAGCCCATCTGCTTGTGACCATGATGAAGTATGCAATATTTAACAATTATTGAATTATCATGCTAAAATGGATTCAGAACAAATATGTGGATATGAACAGAGAAAGCAGCAAGAACAATATGATTACTTTGTTGGACACACGGATAACAGTGAAAACAATGTGCTTCCATAGGTGGATACACACACAGAGAACAGCAAAACCAATATGCTTCCTTTAGTTATTATATTAAAAGCATAAGAAACATGCACACCATGTGTCTATGTGTAATGCATCCAACTTTAAAACCACAGACCCAGATTTGCAAATGCAATATCAGATCAGACTTCATACTAATAAATCTACCTATGATTGTAATCAAACAGCATAGACCCTTATCTGCTGCTAGTTCTTTTATGCTACAGCAAATCTGGCCTTAAGATCATAAAAAACACCTCATTTTGAGTTTTACCATGACCCCGTCAGTAAAGGTATTACAAATGTAGCATCTCTTGCAATCTCATAAATCGCAAGCTCACACTGAAATTCAAATATTTTAGGATCTCCAGGCCAGGTACCATAGTCACGAAGCTGTTCAACACAAAATTTGAACTTGTGTTCAAATTACCGAACTTATTGCACAACTTCACTCTAACAGAGGTATGAATCACTAAAATTTCAGGATCATTTAATTGTTTCTCAACATATATGCCAAATTTTAACAAACTGAATGGAGATCAAGTTCAAGTTTGTGCCCATGTGGTTTTGTGGCTATGAGGCCAGGTCTATGCTGTGATGGAACTAGAAGGCCTGGTCTAGTCTGCTTTATGACTATGAGGCCTGGTCTAATTGGTTTTGTGACCATAAGGCTTCCTTTAAGCTGTTTTGTGACAATCAGGCCTGATCAAGGCTCTTTTGTGACAATCAGGCCTGGGCTAGGCTGTTTTACAGTTAGAAGTGCATTACACATAGAAATATATGTCACTGTTGGGCATGGAAATTTATGCCACTTTTGGGCAGAGATTGATCTGCAATCATCGCTGTTTCCATACCAAGAGATTTTTCATCTGTATGGGCTATTGCCAAACTCTCCACAAAGTGAACAAGCAGCTCAAACGTGAACATGTCCACTAATGCATCTTCCTCCCTACAATAAACAACAATTCAACAATTGTTACCAGAAGTAAGAGAATTTTCTAATGAATTATGCCCTCTTAGTTTCTGACACACTCTACATAATGTCATACGTATTGCGATAAACATGGCCACTTTATTTGCTGCATAGTTTAAACAGGCTGAGAGAAAAATATACTATGATGTTAGGAATATTCCATTTAAACATACATGGTACTCAGGGAAGGCACTTTTAAAAAACATATGCCAGACTATGTAACAAGAAAGAGTGATAACCAACAAGTTTTGAATAATTTAAAATCTTAATTTACTTTCCTAAATTACAAAAGGAAAAAACTAAAAATAACTTAAGACATGATAATGAATTCCTAACAATCCTAAAATTTATCAACTCCAATAGTTCCAAGTAATCTGAAGACATTCCAAAGGTATTCCAAAAGATAACTGTAATGTACTGATTTACCAACAATACACAAGAATCACTGTTATAATCAAAATGAATTTATGGTAAATACAATAGAGCTGTTAATCCAAATGTCCTTGAATGTTTCAAATTAAATCCATACAGCCAATAACATATCCAAATAGTCTCTGAATGAATGTTACAGCACTGCAATTCAAACTAAAGATTATAGTAAACGAATCTATCCTCTCACAACTGCTTCCAATACCAGTAGTAATCTCAAGAATAATCGATTCCACACAATATTTCACATATATACCCTAGTAACCTAACACACAATGGCTAGAATGGAAAACAAAGCTTTTGAACGAATCATACGATATTTCAAAATCACTCGCAGTAAACAAAATTAGCTGCTCCAGTTTATCCAATCAGGATATTTCAGTCTGACCTTTTTACCAGTACCAATGTCCTTGTTGGATCACTTAATAATAATAATAATAATAATAATAATAATAATAATAATAATGACTATATTTAAAGATGGTAACAGAATTAACTAAGAAATAATCTACCTTGAGGCCCTCATACAAAAGAATTTATTTATTTTAGCTGCATCTCTGAAGTCACTGGATATATTGGGTTTGGAAGAAGGAAACAGAGTGGGCATTTCTAATCTCAACTGGAATACTATTCCAAAGCCAAGTTCCAGAGTACTGGAAACTTTTTTTAAAATAATTCCTTATTTGGTTTGGGAATTTTATACTGTTTGGTAAACATGGATCACAGGTGGGGAGTATTGCCAGGCAGCCTATACTGGAATAGTGACTGTAAATATTCAGGAGCACTATTATTGGATATCTTGTACATTAATTTGGCTTTTCTCAAATTTGGCTTTCCTCTGGATTGATATTAGCCCAAATGCTCTTTTTTGAAGCTGTGCCAGCTTTGCTATGTTGTTATTATTTGAATTACCCCATACTGTATTAGTCTAAATAGGGTTGTATGTAACTGTTAAAAAATAGTTTTCTGTGCCTTTCAGGGAGAAAATGTCTTATCCTACTGAGAAGCCATATTCTTGAATTGACTTTTTTTATTGATATGTTTGATATGTTCAGTCCATGATAGGTTATTATCTACTAAAACACCAAGTAGTCTATCATGACAGACCATTTGCATATTTTTATCCTTCCATGTCAGACATAGTCCATCACTATCAAGATTTGTCCTTTTTGCCGTGTTGAGATAAGTAATATTTTAGTTTTACCAGTATTTACCACCATGCCATTGCATGTGCACCATTTTGTTTAGGCCATTCTGTAAAGAAATTTCAAGTTCATGCTTTGTGTTTTGGATGTCTGACAATCTTGTATCATCTGTATAGAGATCTGCAGATGATACTGAGTCCCTTAGTAAAAGTCATTAATAAATAAAATAAATAGTAATGGATCTAGAATTGAACTTTGTGGTACTCCATATCTAATTGTTCCAGGTTCAGACAGAACATTATTTATATAAACATGTTGTGTTCTCTCACTTAAGAATGAAGTAAACCATCTAACTGTGCTTTCAACACACTGGTAGATTTTCAGTTTCTTCAAAAGGATTTCATGATCCACCATGACAAAAGCTTTCCTGAAATCTACAAATACAGATCCTATTATTCCACCTTGGTCAAGTGCTTGAAGCAATTTATCAGTTAGGGAGATCAAGGCAGTCTCACATGAATGTTTCTGTCTAAAGCCTGATTGATTAGGATGTAACAGCAAGTATATGGTTAAATATGACATGCATGAGTCATGGACATGTTTTTCAATCAATTTTGACAAGTTTGGTAGTATTGAGATTGGCCAGTAGTTATCAGCATCATCCTTAGAACCAGATTTGTGAACAGGAGTTACTTTTGCAGTTTTCCATATTTTGGGGACAGATGAGGTTGCAATACTTAAATTGATTATGAATGTTATGCTATCTAAAATTGAAGAGGCAGAAGATTTAATGAGTTGTGGACCAATCTGATCAAGTCCTGTAGCTTTCTTGTGATCAAGTTCACTGAGGCATTTTTTAACAAAGTTTTTTGATACTGGTGGGATAGAAAAACATACCTCATTAGAGATTTTGCTGCTGCAGAACCTTTTCAGTTCATTAAAGTTGTTTTCTATCACTGGTTCTTTTAATAACTTTGGTGTCATTTACCAGAAGTGAGTGAATCTTATTTGTCTGATCTTTGTGTGTTCCTCCAACGAGTTCATGGAAGACTTTCCAAATGGAGTTTGTGTTGCTCTTTTTGTTTTCAAGCAATGATTGATAGTAAGTATTTTTTAGCTTTTTTAATCATACCTATGCCTATCACAGTAGTTATGAGGTACTGTTTTATCTATGCTGTAAACTTCCTTAATATGACTTTGGTAATAATATGGCAAATATTTTCAATGATAACAATGTCTAGAGACTGAACATGTCACATGCTAGAGAGTATTTTATTTTTGCTTTCCTGAAGTTGCTACTCTTGAACTGTGGGTCATTGAATTCAGAAAATATACAGATCAGTTCCAAAATTTTGCAACAACAAGCCACAAATAATGATTTTATATATTTCATAAAAGTAAAAGTTGCATAATCTGGTACAATTGTCCATATGCCATTGTGAGAGATGTCATCCCAAAACATGCAGCTTACCTTTACAGCAATACTCGAGCATTCAGTCAAGCTGGACTCCATTTTTCACTGACTTTTCTCTACACACAGAGTTAGTTTGTCACTGTCTAAGTATCGTCATAAGAAATAATTTTCATGATTCCTGTAAAGGCCACTACTGTCTCATTCTAAATAGTAAAACCCACTGATGTCTGTTGAATCTGCTGATTGGGATTAAGTTACAAATGGTTCTTCTTGTACCTTTCTTCATGAGATCTCCTCTGCACAGTATGTTTAGAAAAAATTTAGGAAAGCAACTTGATTTAATCATTACTTTGAGAAAGCAACTTAATTTAATAATTATGTAACATCCTGTAATGGTTGTAATTATTTCTGACCAAGTAAAACATTTCCCAGTCCTCCCTACTGTTAGTCAATCTTCACCTTTCATCTTGCAGTAAATTTTCTTTTTACAGAAATAGTCCTCCTGACCTTTTCTGGTAACCTTCCAATTGTAGATCAGTTCATTTCTAATACATTCACAATATTATGTTTTTTTAAAATCCATCTTAATTAAAAATTAAAGTCCTTTAAGTCACTTGGCTATTCAGCACCTTTCCTCATCACTGTTTACTAAGATGAATTCAACTAGATACAATCCATTACAGATATACACAGAGCTGATGGCATGTGGACTGGACCCTTAAAAGGGTCATCAGCTAGTATACATTCCAGCCAATCCTATACATGATTTCAAGATGCACATGTACACAATTCTAAGACCAATTAAGCTACCATGTTGGGTCCAATTGCAAACATAGACCCTGAACTGCCATTGCATAATGCACCAATAGATCAGGGTCTATGTTGTTGGTTCTATTGATTACTCCAAACAAATTGCACAGACACAGATATGCAAGCACATTATGTGACAGTTTGCAGTTGGACCCAACTTAAAAGCAAGTAAGTATGGTAACTTATAATGCAGTCATATTGTTTGTGGCAAAGATTTTCTGTTTTATATTGGGTCAAAAATAGTCCCATGTTCACAAAAACTTGTACTCATCCATGTTATTAAACAGTCTGCCATCATATCTGTGTAGGACTCGATAGACAGTAGATAGTTACCTGGGTAAAAAGATATTACTCTTGAATTATCTCCCTTCCAGGTGCATATATGATGCTACATGAATTCTGTCCCAATGTGACACAAATAAAAACAATCAGCCACATTTGTTGCAATATATACTTATGCACACCATATAATTATGATAATCAAGTATAACATTATTTATGGAAATACCTCTTCCTTATTTAAAGATACTACAATAATATTGTGACCATTAATTTAAAAACAATGGGTTGGAGTCCAAAATTATCATTATCAGGGTAATGCTAACACCTCCAGTGTAGGACATATTACACAATGTAACTAGAGGATGCTTATATGGAATTAATTTCACTGGAGATTTATATAAACAAGTGGATTGTGAACGGCATATGACATGCTCACCCCATGTTTAATAATCCTCTATGTGGGTATGGTTTGCTTTGGGGATTATTGACCGATGAGACTCAATGACCTGGACCTGTGGTCCAAGTATGCAGTCTTGAACTAAACTTACTATGCGGAAACCAATATTTTATTATCAGACTGACCATGACCATGACCTTTAGAACCCAAAATCGATGGGTTTCTTGATTAACCTAAGTAACAGTCATCAACAAGGTTTGGTCAAAGAATTTGCTCTAGAACAAAAGATATTCTGCAAAATCCATTTCACACTGAGTCACAATGAGCCTGACCTTGGACCTTCTGATCCCAAACAAAACTGGCCTCTTCTGCAGACCTGCCAACCCTGACGAGTCCATCTCAGTAAGCCAGTAGATTTTTCTCCATAAGATTGACCAGTTTTCAGTAAGGTGTAACAAAATATCAATAACTGATATTGTAAAGCTGGAAAATGTAAATAAAAGTTTGACGCAGCGACGATAAACATTATGTTCAACTGAAAAATCTGTAAAGTATGCGTAGACTTTATTAACCACTAGTACACTTGCACAAACTTTAGTTCCAAACCCTATGCAACTCAATGGCTTGTTGCTATCTCTCAAATGGACGTACTTCTTGGAAATCCTTTTTCCATTTCACATGACGACGGCAATCATATCGCCTGCCAAGAGACATACTCAAATTGGCACATGATATCCATTAAACGTAATTGTGTCCTTTCCAGCATTTATTCACAAGAATCTGAATACTCCTTTTTATTCTTCTGTGTTGATTATTACCACTTTTTTAGAAGCTTATTTTCCTTTGGTCTTAAACATGCATCACTTGCTGGATGCCACTTTTAAAAATTCTATAATCAACAGTTTGATCATGCAGACACTTTACATGAACAAATAGGTGCAGTTTAAAGCGTCTGGGGTGCTGGTTCCCTGACTAAATTTACTAATTCTAATATGAAACCTGGATCCGTATCAAACACGGATGAACCAAATATCCGGATTTTTTGGCAACAATCATTTTTCAGTACTTTTTGCTTGTATGCCGTAAGTCTGTATTTTAAGGGTAATTTTCGTAAGACTTATGGCAAAAACAAGAGTTGGCAGGTCTGCTTCTGTACCTTAAGTGCAATCCCTCCACAAACTTGGGTCAAGATATGAGGTCAAGAGCAAAGGTTATAATGCAAAACCACTTTTCTAATTTACTTATTTCAAGCAGTGACCTTCAACTTTAACCTCTGTACCCCCAAAATCAATAGACTCCTTTCTTTCCCAATTTTTAAGTCATCCACAAACATTTGGTGAAGGTATATGACCAAGAACCAAACATTTTGTGCACAAAACATTTTTCTTCTTTCAGTCAGTGACCTTAACCTTTTGACCCTAAAATCAACAGGTTTCTTCCTTACTCCAAGTAAAAGTCATCCACATCTTTGATGTCGAAGTAATGTGTGGAAACCAATTTTCTTCTTTCAAAGTGACACTGATCTTTGACCTTTTGACCCCAAAATCAACAGGACTCTTCCTTACCACTGGTACAATTTTCTTCCCTCAAAGTGACCTTGACCATTGACCTTTTGACCCCAAAATGAATAGATGTCTTCCTTACCCCTGGTACAAGATATCCACAAAGTTTAGTATCTGTAGATGGTGCAGAACTCAAGTTATTGTGCAGAAACAAAACTGGTAACAAATGGACATCATATCATACAATGAAATGTGTTTTGGCATGTAAGAATAAATGATACTACAGTATTCAGTTCTTTTGTTTGAGAAAACACCTTATAAAGAACAGTAAATATTTTGCCTTCCATTTCAGATTCCAATGCTTGCTTCTTCAAATAGTAATTAAAACTGGTCAAAATCACAACTTAAAATTAACCTCAGTAAACATATTACCATACCTACTTAAAATTAATTCTAGTAAACATATTACCATACCTGCTTATAATTAATCCTAGTAAACACAGTACCATACCTACTTAAATTTAACAATAGTACACACAGTACCATACCTACTTATAATTAACCCTAGTAAACATATTACCATACCTGCTTATAATTAATTTTTGCAAACACAGTACCATACCTACTTATAATTAACCCCCGTAAACACAGTACCAGGCCTTTTTGTAATTAACCCTACTAAACATAGTACCATAACTACTTAAATTTAACCCAAGTAAATCACAGTACCATACCTACTTAAATTTAACCTTAGTAAACATATTAACATACCTACTTGTAATTAATCCTAGTAAACACAGTACTATACCTGCTTATAATTAAGCCTTCTAAACATAGTACCATACCTAGTTAAATTTAACCCTAGTAAATATAGCATCATACCTGGTTAAATTTAACCCTACTAAACATAATACCATATCTACTTAAATTTAACCCTAGTAAACATATTACCATACCTACTTAAAACTAACCCTAGTAAACATATTACCATACCTGCTTATAATTAATTCTAGTAAACACAGTACCATACCTACTTATAATTAACCCTAGTAAACACAGTACCATACCTACTTATAATTAACCCTAGTAAACACAGTACCAGGCCTTTTTATAATTAACATTAGTAAATCACAATACCATACCTACTTAAATTTAACCCTAGTAAACATATTACCATACCTACTTATAATTAATTCTAGTAAACACAGTACCATACCCACTTATAATTAACCCTAGTAAACACAGTACCAGGCCTTTTATAATTAACACTAGTAAATCACAGTACCATACCTACTTATAATTAACCCTAGTAAACACAGTACCATGCCTTTTATAATTAACATTAGTAAATCACAGTACCATACCTTTTATAATTAACCCTAGTAAATCACAGTACCATACCTACTTATAACTAACCCTACTGAACATAATACCATACCTACTTAAAATTAATCCTAGTAAACACAGTACCATACCTACTTAAAATGGATGTTAGTAAACACAGTACCATACCTACTTAAAATGGATGCTAGTAAACATAGTACCATACCTACTTAAAATGGTTGCTAGTAAACACAGTACCATACCTACTTAAAATGGATGCTAGTAAACACAGTACCATACCTACTTATAATTAAAACTAGTAAACATAGTACCATACCTAGTTCAAATTAACCCTAATAAATCACAGTACCATACCCACCTATGACTAACTCTATTCACAAACTTTGGACCCATCTGTTCTTGAATTCATCACTATGATCTACTTCCTCATCTTGAAATCACTGATTCAATAATTTCAGCAAATATTAGTTCTCCTGCTAGAATGACTTGTTTTATGGTTGCTGACATTTTGTGATTTGCATTCAACATTTATCTAAACAAAGTAAAATCTGATGCAGTGATCAGTATTTCTTAGCACATCATCAAATTTAATGCATATACAGAGATCAAAATATGAATGTAATAAGCTGGTATTTTTACTACAAGTCTGGAACTAATTGAATTTTTAGAAATTCAATGGAGGGTTTGGTAAACAATACAAATTACAAACTTTCAGTACCATCCAGAGTCTTAACCATCTTGACATCAATCATGGCTTCTGGATTAAGTCAAATGGTCTAGTGACCAAGATGTATTCTGGACACATTTGATCATACGGCTTTAAGTGTTTCCAGTGGTAAAGTGCCATTATTTCAAACATACTTTGATCATCCCAACTTTTCTGGACAGTATAGTTTACACTGATGAAATGCACCATAATGGACTGTACTTACATCAAGAGCAATATGCTGGTAGGTTTGGATTAAAAGCTTAAAATGAATTGTATTGTGGAAGTTAAATGAAGGACAAAATATCTTAAATTGCATTTTTAGTCAATCTGTTTGTGTAAAGTATGCAAATACACATTTTACCTAAAGCACTGTACATGAATTTTAAGCTTAGTGCATAAAATGAAAATTCGTTTTGTGACTAAATAATGTGTTTTCCAAGAATGGTACCAAAATGTATGTTACATGACTTGCAAAAACTGTAACAAGAAGTTAATTTAAAACACAAAGTATCACTGACGACACTGGAAACTGAAATATACATCTTGTCATCTATTTTGTAAGTATGGCATTATTTAAAATCCACTAACCTGAAGACTGCATATATGTTATTCCAGGCTAATGCTGCACCAAGTCTCTGGAAGGCTCCTGGATGAAGTGAGTAGCTGAACAGTCGCTTCAGAACTGACTTTGCATTGAAAGGGCTTTTCTCCATTGACTGTAAAGTGACAGATTCATTTGACTTTGAGATGAAAAAGATAATGAAGTGTAAAAATGTTAATATGACTTCAATTTATTCAATTATTTTGTTGATACAATGTCATAATGGAATGGCACATTTCAATTCAAACTCTTACCAATTTATCCAGCAGCTGCAGTAGGTTTAATATAATGGTATTGATGTCACTTGGCAGTACATGGCATGAAATTCTCTACTAAAATGGGTTTATGGTCAACATGGTGGAAATAATTAGAACATTTAGACATCCTTGAATTGGAATCACGAAAAAAAAAACAAATGATGTGCCTAAGTTTGAAGTGTTTGCACAAAATACCAATACCTATAGCCAACTAAACGTTTACAGATGGAAGGAAAAACAAAGAATTTCAATTTATGCTTGTCTATGATAACACATATTATGGAAAAGTGCAATTGGCATATAAGCAAGCCTATGTTCACAAACACCTGCATACCAATCTCACAATTCCTCACCTATCCAAACCACACATGTAAACTTCACATGTAGCAAGAGATGACGTAGAAAAAAAAATTTGTTGCATGAGCAAAATTTCATTCCCTGGCAAACTCAGACTTTCTTGCACATCTTTTATATAACAATATACACATAATAATGTTTTAAAGGTACATGGCCACTAGATTTTGCTACATGTATATAAGAAGCTGACTTGCATACAGGGAAAACCTACTGAAACATAGCCAATGGATGAATAGAAGTCCAAATTTTTAAATTATAAATAATTTTTTTTTCAGTCTTTACTGAAATCCTTTTTCACCAAATTTCAAAATTTCCCCAATTCCTGGTGGTTCATTAAACATTTTGCTTTGTATCAATCAATACAAGATCATCAAAATTTTTTGACAATAACAAATTTCAAATAATAGTAATAAACTCAAACTAATTTTAAACAAATGCACCTATTTATAGTTTCTCTGACAAACAAGTTATAATATGGTTTCAAAAACACAAGAACTAACCTTTTGTGATGTTTGCTTGACTGACCATCTGAGGAACTCATTTAAACACTTGGCACAGAAGTCTCTGAGAGCTGTGTTGGTCCCCTGTACAAGTCCATCCTGTTTAGTACAAAAAACACTGAATTCATCAATTTTGGGACTAGTTATCCTTTTCCTTATCATGGCTTTTTAAAAATCAATGAGAATACTGTGATACCCTCTGTTATGTCCATCTATCTGTCTGTTACCACATCTCCTAAATCATTTGCTGGAATTTCAATAAACTTTGGAGTTATCTTTCCCCTGTAGTAGCCGTCTGCAAGAGGGGCATCATCCGTATTCCTACAACTGTGAAGGCATAAATGTGAAAATCCCAAGCTGGTGGGTTTTCTTACAAATATAAATCCCATCCTTCAGTCACTTGCTGAAATCTCCCACATACCCAAAATTATTATTTAAAATATTCTGTAAAAGATCTACCTCCAGGTTGTTTTTTTCACACTTTGCTTCCAGTCTAGTATATTTTCAGTAAAGGTTTCCAGTAATCACTTGACTAAGCAAGACACTTTTAATTGTTAATTTGACAGATAATAACATATTAAAATTAATCACTGGATTATTCTATGTGTGATCAGTAGTAATTCAAAAAAGATTAAAAAGACATTAATAGATTATGACTGGATTAGACATTACTAAAGACCTCTGATGGATAAAACAGGTCAGTTTGTTATCAACATTTAATGTTGGTCATTTTTCCAGAATCTGGTTGCCATTTTTTTAAATTTGACTTCATTTACCTTTAAATAGTGATTATTCACTACATTTGGATCCTCATACATCCGTATTCATTTCGAACATCATTATTTACACCTCCTAAGAATTCATAGGGCAAAATTCAACTCTTAAAGTACACATAAATTTTTGGGCAACATCAGTGCAAAGATGTGAACCTCTACAAACTGGATTGAATGCTGCACACCGTGATGTCACAATGAAAGCTGTCTGCAGTCAAGAAAGTTATTTGTTATGATTGACCCCAATATCGTCTTTTCTTAACCAGGTTAGTACCTGGCTACCATTGTAAAAGCCCATTAAGTCTTTTCTGATGACATTCAAGGTGCTGATCATTGATCAGGACTGAATACACTTTAGTTAAACTATATTACTGGTAGTATCAAATTTCTGACCAACAATGAATAACTTACTCTGAGTATAAGTGCCAATAACTTAATATCACACAAAATTCAGTAATGGATGGAAAGAGGAATTTCAGTGGTTGGAATCGAGTTCAAAATTGGACATGAACATGCATTTTGCCATTCCTATAAAGCCTATTTTAAGACAAACGTCCCAAATTTGACCCAGACTGGACTAGCAATTAAAATGGCACATATTAACATGTAGTACAAATATACAAATAATGACTGAGTGAGATTAGAAAAATAGATGGAGTTACTTTCCTGAGGTAAAACTATTCTAAGGAATCATTCAATTGATGAAAGGAAACAAAACAGATCAATATGAACAAGGCTTCATAAAGTTTACTGACTAGTCACAAGCAGAAATAGTCACTTATGACTGACATGATTTGGAGCTAATCTCTCACTCTATTGGCAACCACTCAAGTCTGACTTCTGCCAAGACATGCAAACTACCTTTTAGCACTTCTACAGCCAAAACAAGCCAAAAGACATGGTGAATATATTTTTTACCTTACTGAATTTGCATGGTAGTGGATGTAATCCCAATGTATTATGATCAGGCAACTTTCTGAATAACAGCAAGTGATGTACTCTGCTTACTCTAGCGAGTGGTGAGTATTGGAGAGGGAGAGGAGTGGAGCTTTGGAATATGCCAAAAGATGCACGAGGATATGCAACTGTGACCCATTGTACTTCCTCTAAGTATGTTTTGATGGATTGCAGTTGTAACAAAGATAATGCAAAATATACAAGTCAGCTTGCTGTCTCACACTCGACTCTCACTGCCCACAATTTATCAAAGGGAGGTAATGAGGAAGGAGAAGAATGGGCAGCCATTATAGACTGGGAATTTCGTATTACATACTGCAAGAAAGGCATGTGCATCTGGCAATTTAAACTGCAAGAAAAGAATGCTAAACAAAGACAATTCTTGGAAAGGGACAAATGCTCTGTGGGCCTGCTTCTATTAAGCCATGCATACAGTTAATAATAAAAGGAAATCAGTTGTGTTTGCCTTTTTTTTAAAAACTAAAGATAAACCAGTTAATAAATGTGAAAAAAGAATTATTACATATATGGCATTCAGAAGAGCCATGGTCTCCTCACTCTCTGCTTTTTTGTTGTTGGTCAGCCAATGTATCATCTGCAAACTCAGTGGCTCAAACAGTTGACGGGACACCTTTATTTTAAAAAAAAAACAAACATTCTCTGATGTAGAATGCATATACAGGAACAAAATAAAATCAAGTTTTGATGACCCACTTCCCTTTATTTCACTATTACTTGGATACAGTGATTGGTAAGGAATTCTGGGATTTTCATGAACTCCTTACAGATTGATAATGGCTCTTGGCACAATAAAAACTAGTTTAAAATCATCCAAATATCTAATTTTTGTGATCCATTCCCAAGAATTGTGTTCTGCTGTGGTCTAATTTTTCTCCAAAACTGGTGAGCTTAGGCCAAGTTCTGGAGTCATTTAATATTATCATCTTATCTGACAGCTTGTAATATTTAGTTTCTGTGGGATTAACAAAACTGTACAGTATTTTCTCAAGGAAAATGTAAACTACCATTACCCCATAAATGATAAATGTGTATTAAATTTACTCTCAGCATGACAAGTTTTAGTAAATCAACTCAGTATTTTTTGGTAGTCTTGAATTTGTGAAGGAATTTATTTCCTCCGTAACATACTAAAACTTTAAAAAAAACATACGAAATATATACACACATACTAGTAAAAAGCATAACTATGTCTATTTCAACATGGTCAAGTAGGTGTATCCTTTCAGGTTCCTGAAAATGTGTCCCTTGAAGGAACTGACATTCTACTGGCTGACAAAAAGTTACAGAAAACTTAAGACCACTTATTTTTAATTGCCAAGTTCAAAATTTTCACAATGGTCATCATGTCAGCCAAAACAGCTGTAAGACTGGCACCATTTTTGTTTCTGACCAGATAGACATTATCAGACGTCTTTCAGTGAAAACCCACTATTGATATAAACATCCATTCAGGAGGAGTAATAGAAATAAGATTTTCAAGATGGCCATCCTGATAGCCATATTGGCTTTAAGACAGGCACCATGATGATTTAGAACCAACTGGGTACCATAAGAAATCTTTTGATGAAAGCCCTGTCATGACTATGCAATCAGGAATAGTAACGATAATTGATAACAGGATTTTTAAGACAGTCACCACAAATGCCATACTGATGTCAGATCAGCATCATTTTCATTCAGGACCAATTAGACACCATGAGAAGTCTCTTGTAAAACCCCCATATCAATAAGACTCTGCATTTAGAAGATGTAGCACAAACAGAATTTCCCAGATGACTGATGTGGAGGCCATTTTGGTTGCCAGATTAGCACCAGTTCATTTAAAGCCAACCAGACATCACAAGTCTTTTGGTGAAAATCCAATATCGATATGATCATCCTTCCAGTTGTAGCAATAACAAGATTTAAAAGATGGCCACCATGGCAGCCATACTAGACATCAGACCTAGACAATTTTCATTTAGGATCAACCAGACATCACTGGATGTCTTTTGGGTGAAAATCCTCATTTCAATGACTTTCCATTTAGGAGTAGTAACTATAACAAAATTTTCAAGATGGCCACTGTGACAGCTGTATTGCATGTTGGAGCAGAACAATTCTCAAAATAAACAATCAACTAAACCTTGGAATAAACATGTGTGTACATTTTCATGGCCATAATCAAAATAGAAGTTAAAGTGCATGTCAGATTGGCACCACATTCATCTTGAACCAATCAGAAGAAGTCTTTTAGTGGAAACTAGATTGAACTTTTTATTTAAAAGTAGCAATAACAAGATTTCATGATAGCTTCTTAACTTGGCACCATTTTCATTTAGAACCAGCTAGATATCATAAGAAGACTTTTACTGGAGATCCCATGTCAACATCACCATGCATAAAGAAGTAGTAGCAGTACCAAGATTTTCAAGATGGCCACTGTGACAGCCATATTGGATGCGAGATTGGAAACATTTTCATTTAGAACCAACTAGACCTTGGGATGAATGCACTGGTAAAGTTACATGACAATCAACCAAGTAGTTTAGAAGGAGTAGTGATCACAAAACTGTGCTAACATACAGATAAACAAAACACTTCTGGTCTATGACCCATTGAGCCAAGAAATGCTATATCAAATCAATAACAAAAACAACCAATGTTGATAGCATGAGAGGTCAAGTATTTTGAGCTGATAATTGAATTTCAAAATTCAGTTGGAAGTGTGATTTTTAGCAGATGATGGCTGCGCAAAGGAAATTCCATTACAAATCAGCCCCATCTTTACAAGTCATGATTGTTAGCTATTTTCTGCACAGTATTATGGATATGACTGATATTAGGTTGTCATATGCACAAAGTTTCAATGATGAAAGAGCGAAGTAGTAAAATTATAACACAGCAACACTTGCCCACAATGTTAGAAATTGCTGATCTGTATAGGAATTTCTGTACTTGCCATCATCTACACAAATCATACTGCTGTCACTGAAATTCGTTTTCCTGCTCAAAATATTTATCCTTTAGGTAAACAAGGTTTGTGGCTGGTAAATATTTTTGCAGCAAACTGGCAGGGTATGCCTACTGACTGTGTAGAAAGAGACTGCATTAAATGGTTCTGAAAAACATTTCCCAACACATAGAACTACCTGCTCCACATCACAAGCTAGCTGGAGCATGGCAGGGAATAATTTCTTGTAAAGTGGTGCCATGGAATATCTCTCCTGATTTCTCATATCATCAGGTTGCTGAGCATTCCGACCCAAACAGTAAAGTATTAGGGAATGAAGAAGCTCACAGGCTGCCACTTTGGTCTGTCGATCACTTGATTTGCTGGCCAGCTCAACTACATGTGGCAAGAAAGGATCTGAAAAATGGAAACAGAATACACAATGTTAAGTTACAGCCATATGTAAACATTATCTGACAGTATATATGTACAATGTATTTTACCTGCAAAGAATTCCTCAAACTGCTCATTTTGAATTTTGAAAAAAAAATATTCAAATGCTAAAGTAAATAAAAATTTGGAATCAAAGGTTCTGGAACTGCCAAGTATCTAGCGCAGAAGACCTGTAGTTTTAATTAATTCGAAATAAAAAAAGAACTTCCTCACTTACCTGAAATGTAATATAAAATATTTCTTCTCAAAGGCAAGAAAGGAAATGATTTCTGTGTGTCAATGTAAAACAGAATCCAACAATTAAAACAATTCTATTATATGATTTTGCATGTTACTGCATGAATGTATTTGATTCAAACCCTTCCATTTGCAAGAACATTCTCATCTAAAATATATTATTTGCTTTACTGTACACCAAACAAATAAACCAACCTTTTCTAAATCTTGATCTAAATGTGTCTATTCAACATTATTTTATGAGGTAATACAGAGATGTGAATGTTAATATAGTCTATATTGCTACTCAGCTTTGATCAAGTGATCAAAAAGGTCCCAAAGAATACAATGCCTTGCTGACAATAATGCTATGAGTTAACATAGAATACAATGCCTTGTCTGACAGTAATGCTAGGTAACACAGGAAATTTCCATCAAACTGTAAACAAAATTTCTATGGTCAGAGTTAAGGCTGTATCGAGGACTCAGCAAACATTTATATCCCACATGATATCAGACACATAGGCTCAATTCCTACCCTCAAATATGGATAAAAGTAACAATAAATATAACATATAATCATGAACATAAGTCAACACACAATACAAATTAAACATACATAACAAATGACAATGGACCGCTCTAGTGGTCTAATGGTTAGAGCATCTGCCTCAGATGCGGATGGTTGCAGGTTCGAACCCCAGCTGAGTCATACCAAAGATTTAAAAAATGGTACTAACAGCTGCCTCACTAGGCACTCAGCATTAAGAGGTTAGTGTTAGGACTGGTCGGCCTGGTGTAAGGTTAATATGATTGGGTGGGACATCATGCTCTATGTCTGCAGCATGGTGCCCCAGTGCTAGACATCACTACAAACTGCCACACTGCAGTCATCGTAGCAATATGACTGAAAAATTCTTAAAGCTACATTAAAAATCCAAAACACACGCACACACACACAAATCACAATGCCTTTCCTGACAGTAGCACAGAATACAAGATTCTGCCCAACAATAACACAAAATACAATGCCTTGCCTGACAGTAATGCAGAATACAATACCTTGCCTAACAGTAACACAGAATACAATGCCCTGACTGACAGCAACACAGAATACAATGCCCTGACTGACAGCAACACAGAATACAATGCCCTGACTGACAGTAACACAGAATACAATGCCTTGACTGACAGTAACACAGAATACAATGCCTTGACTGACAGTAACACAGAATACAATGCCTTGACTGACAGTAACACAGAATACAATGCCTTGACTGACAGTAACACAGAATACAATGCTTTGCTGAATAATAATGCTATGTAACACAGAATACATTAGAATTCTTAACAATGATACTACTGGGAAACACAGAATGCAATGTCTTGCTTAACAACAATGTTATGAAGTACCACAGAATCCAATGCTTATCTACCAATAATACTATGTAACACAGAACATAATGCCTTGCCTCACTATAATGCTAGGAGGTGACCTGGATAACAACGCTTATGACTTTAAGAACACTTTAACAAAATATCTTTACATTTAAGCTAATGGCCATGTGGCTGCTGCCTTAATCACAGGAAGAAAGTAATACCAATCTCTTGCCATAAGCTAAAGCAGACGATATAAATATGGGGTGGACCTTGTTTACATACCAAAGTATATTGTTGGCTTCATGTCCACAAAAGGTATATCAAATCTGAGGTGTTGCTGAGTGTCCCAGGCTATGGCCCTCTCACTTATTTCCTCTTCAGATTTTGCAAGCAGGGCCACATTCAGACTCCCTCCCAGTCCTCCCAGGTACCTCACTATCCTCTGCTTCACCTCCACAAGCTGAGACTGATAGGTCTGCACAAGTTATGACAAGAAAAATACTTTGTTAGAAGATACATTTCTTTAATTTAAAAGCAGGTTGTAATGACCTCTCAGCTAGGTTGTAGGGTGATCTAGCAATTCCTTTTGCATGATTATGTCTTCAATACTTATAGGTTACTGCATTTTTTATGGGAAAATATGAACGAGTTTTTTTCTGAATAGTATTGCACGACCTTTGGGAGTGAAGTATTATTCCAAGAAAATGAGTTCATATTTCCCCATACAAATGCAGTAACCTTTTTATTACATACTTTTGTTATTCTACTTAAGGCTTAATTTTACAAAAGTACACTACAAGAAAGAGCATTGCAACAACTTTTCCGTTTGGTCTGGAATGGATGGATTTTGTTTTTATTTGGATCCAACTCAATTCTGCTTTTCTGATTATGATGGACTGGATTATTTGGGTCAATTAGTGCAAATTTCAGTTGGAAATGTACTAAATTCCAGCACAGTTTCAATGTGTATCAGGTTTTGCAGGACATGTCATTCAGATTTGCAGAACTATGGAATTACATTTTGAGGAGATTCAGGATGCATAAGCGTAAGTATATTTATTTCCATTCTTATTACCAGTTAAAGAAGATATACATTAATTCCTGTCACTTGTATGCTCGCTGTTTGAGGGACCCCAGTTATGACCTGTATTATACAGTGTGTGTCTTCTATCACTAGCCTTTTTTGTGAAAAGGGCCCATTTTAACACTTTATATAAGACTATATTAAATGCTATGTAAAATGAGTTACTACACAAAATAATTTCATTTGTTAAATAGAAATATTGATTGAAACTGCTGGTAAAACTATCCTCTGTCCTTTTCACATCAAGTAAGTCCTTTCAGAAATTTATCACTTTATATAAGACTATATTAAATAGGTGTTTAATGCAATTAAATGATGTTTACACAAAGAATGGATTCCAGTCAAGGCCCGTTATGTGGGTCAGTTCAAAGTCAGTTCAGTGGACATGCGCACTAGTTGGATTGGCTATCAGCTAATCAGAGACAAGGGTCTGCTGTGCTGAGGCAGCTGACACTGGTCATTCACTTTACAAGTGATCAGCTTTGAGAGTGGACAGTTTGTTTCGTATTATGTTCTCTTCTTGGTTCACGAACTGTTTGCTGTTGGAACTTGTCATTCTTTCAGGACTCAATCATAACCTATACTGCAAATATGCTGATCTAGTTCGAATTCCTAGGCATGACGCTAGAATTTGATTTATTGGGATTACAGTGCAACAACAACTGTCCACACGCCAGTCGTTAAAGTGGATGTCGTGTAGCATCTTCTGCTGCAAAAACCTATTGTTCTGCTGAGCAATTGCTAAGTTGGAAAACCTGTTTGCCGTGTGTATATCACCCTATTCTTCTGCGGGCAATTGTTGACTTTGGTATATCATGGAAAAACCGCAGCAGCTTTCCTCTTCTCGTGGATGCCGCGGTTGTAGAGCAAAAAAAATAAAAACAGACAACAATGGGATGCTCAGTCGCCAAAAAATTGGTCAGTGGGGAAACTTCAAAAAATACGTGAAATTAACATTATTGTGCCGGCTTCGCTAAAGAAGGCTCAACTTGTGCAGATCTATGAAGAAAATTTGAAGCTAATTCAAGATGGCGGCCTAACACGAGCCGTTAGGCCCCTGGATTCTGACTCACCAGCACGGGAGGGTTTGCAGCAGCTCGGGATGACGTCAGTACCCACAGAATCGCCCTCTTACCTAGACGAGTCTGGGCATGGTATTTTCTGCAGCTAATTCAGTACATCCATCGGTACGCTCAGCTTCGAGAACCAGTCAACGTAGTGCGCAGCCGCGAGCAATAGGAATGCCTTGTTTCGTGCCCAAGGTAAGGGGAGCTCCTAACACCAGAGACATTTATCAACAACAACAACTAATACACCATGTTCCTGAGAAGGATACCGTTCTATTGGAAGCAGTATCATCTCTCCAAGCGGCTGTGATAAAAATGCAAACGCAGTTAAATATGTCCAACAATACGGGATATCCGTGTACTGAGACACAGGCGCATACCCTCGCAACAGCAATGTCGGCCACGGAAACCAGGTCTGGCATCACAGAGTTTTCTGACCATGGCGTGCCTATTTCTACGCTACCGGATATTGACCCCGTCAGCTCACAATTGCGGAAAGAGATTATTGCAGGTAAATACGTGAATTTATCTTTACTTCTCATGCCACATGAATTTGAAGATCAAACATCCATTCAGTCAGGTCAATGGGGCATGAAGTTGGTGGGAAAGTTTCCTGGTCAAATTTCTAATAGTACACAAGTCTGCGACCATAGGCTGTCTAAGAACTTGACTATTAGCGAGTTCATACTAGCGTTTAGTCGGTATAAGGCGATTATGTGTGATGCCTTCCCTTCCAGAACTCGAGAATTGGATCTATATCAGAAAGAGATGATAAAATGCATGCCCTAACAAAAGGAAGCCCAGCTTTTTATGAGTACCACAAAGAGTTTGCACGAAAAGCAGCCATTTACTGCAGCACCATGAACATTAAAGTAGATTGGAGTAGAATCGACCCCAAGCTACAAACATATGTCTTGATTGCTTACAAAGTTTTTTCCATGCCATCATTGCCGGAGTTTTGCTCACGATTCAGACTTCTGTTATCTCGCTGCGCAGACAGCAATTAGTCAACCAAGACAAAGTCCATCAGTGAATAGTCAGATTACAGTAGATAGACAAGGTCGGAGAAGGATATTACACTTAGGGAAAGAAATATGTAATAATTTCAATGGAACAAATGGCTGTTTCCGAGCAAATTGTAGTAATGCGCACGTGTGCTTGACTTGCAAAAAAACACATCCACAGCTCAAGTGCAACCTGATGGCAAAGCAGGTGCTGCCACCTTCAAAACCTCAATGACTAAATCAGGATATAGCATTAGAAACATTTCAGGCAACCACACCCATCAACATCACTAGACTCCAAGAAGAATTGCAACACCATCCTGATAAAGACTTTGTCGACTATCTTATAAATGGTCTCTGCTATGGTTTTCATACAGGAGTTTCTCATCAGCCTACAACTTCATTTGAGTGTAAAAATTTGGTATCAGCTACATCACAACCTGATGTGGTTGACGTATTACTTTAAGTATGAGCTCTCCAAGATCTACCTTATAGGCCCCTTTGAAAGTCCACCATTTCCTATATACCAGAGTAGCCCCCAGGGTGTAGTACAAAGCAAATATTTGGGCAAGTACTGACTTCTAGTAGATCTGTCGGCACCGCACAGTTCACTCGAGCATGAAAGTATCAATGCCTTAATCAGCAAAGATGATTTTTCTCTCTCGTACGTAAACACAGATGATGCTATTCATATTCTGGTGCAGTTAGGTATGGGTGCTAATATGTGTAAGACAGATATTACCGATGCATTCAAGCTAATTCCCATACTCCCATCATTGTGGCCTCTGTATGGTGTCAAGTGGAGGAACAAATATTATTTCTACACCAAGTTAGTGTTTGGTAGTAGAAATAGTCCTAAGATTTTTGATACACTGTCCAGAGCGATTTCGTGGATAGCTCAACATAATTATGGTATATCACATTTTTTGCATTTACTGGATGATTTTTTGTCCATTGATGAGCCGGATTTTACAGCGGAAAGAACTATGGCATTAATCACATTGATTTTCAATAGGTTATCTATTCCAATTGCTCCCCACAAGACTTTAGGACTGTCAGCAGTCATGGAATACTTGGGTATAATTCTAGACTCAGAAAAAATGGAAGCTAGATTGCCACAAGATAAGCTGAGCAGGTTGGCTGCACTGATTAAAGCTTTCCAGCAAAGGAAATCTTGCATGAAGAGGGAATTACTGAGTCTTTTGGGCCATTTACATTATGCATGTCGTGTGGTCGTCCCCGGTTGGTCTTTCACATCATATCTAATATCCTTGTCAACAACTGTCACTGAATTGAATCATCATATAAAAATAAGTAGCGAATGTAGACTGGATCTAAGGATGTGGAGTGACTTTATGGCGCAATGGAATGGAATTTCTTTCTTCTTGGACTCTAATGTTACCCTTGCTACAGATTTTGAGCTCTTTACTGATGCAGCATCAACTGTCGGTTTTGGTGGTTTTTTCCAAGGTAGATGGTTCCAAGGATCATGGCTGGACAATTTAGACATAGTAGGCACAGACAAGTTGTCTATGGCCCTGCTGGAGATCTACCCCATCGTAGTCTCAGCCCATATATGGGGCCATATGTGGCAGAAAAAACGAATTTTGTTCCATTGTGACAATATCAGTACAGTTGAGATAATTAGGAAACGTCGATCCAAGTCTCCCATGATAATGAAATTGCTTAGGCGTTTAACATGGATATCAGCTCAATATTGTTGCGAAATTCTAGCCGAATATGTCCCAGGGAAAGATAACCTCATTGCAGATGCTCTCTCTCGTTTTCAGATGGACAAATTCTGGCATCTGGCTCCAGTTGCAGAGAAAACTCCTCACCCATGCCCAGTCTTAGAGGAACTGATACTCTACTAAACAAAACTGTGGACCTTTCACTACAAGCAGCACATAGCCCACGGACACAATCGGTCTATTTGTCGGGTTGGAAAGCCTTCAGTCATTTTTTGGTCACTGGGATCATAGGTGTGATCAACCTTCAGTACCAATTGATGAGAATACCCTTGTTGATTTTGTGGCATATTGCTTCAAGATTATTCATATTCTATATGCATCTATCAAGCTATATTTGTGTGGTGTGAAGTATTTCTGTGTCAAATGTGGCATATATCACCCCCTCGATGGCCCTTCGTATTCGTGCTGTCCAAGATTGCAAATGGTGTTGCAGGGTGTGAAGAAATCACAGAGTAATGGCCCTAACACAAGGTTACCTATCACCTTCGATATATTGGCGCGCGCGTGTGCTTTGCTTCAGAAAGGTTTCTTTGGTCAGTGGGTGGATGGTATGCTGCTTGCTGCATCTTCATTAGCGTTCTTTGCCTTTTTACGTTGTGGCGAATTAACGGTGACAGCAACTACGGATATGGAGTACTTGCGGATCAGTGACTTTATTATTGCTGGTGATAATTCTAATGGGACTTCAGTGTTGAGAGCATCAAAGTCTGATCCATTCCGTTATGGTGTGCAGATCAGATTTTTTGCAGTGCATAACTGTACTTGCCCCTTAAGGGCTTTACACGACTATCTAGAGCTCCGTGGCAGGGTGGGCTGTCTTAGGCCTTCTGACCCGCTATTTACTACAGATGGTATTAATCCACTTTCTAGATTAGTGTTTTTGGAGAAGTTACATCTGCTCCTGCAGGTACTAGGCTATCCACAATACAAATTCAATGGGCACTCCTTTCGGATAGGGGCCGCCACTACCGCAGCTAATGCTGGGATCGAGGACCACCTTATTAAAACACTAGGCCGTTGGACTTCAGATTCTTATTTACGTTACATCAGGACCTCAAATGACGCCATTTTTCATGCACAGCAGGCCATGTGTGGATCTACCCGTTCATAGACAAGTGCTGCCCTATGAGCAGTTTCGTCAGCATGTTTCTTGGATAGAGTGCATTTGATGGAATTGTTTATGTGCTAATATACGTTAGTTGGTGTGTGTCAGTGTTTTCTTTCAGATGTGATCATCAGATTCTTTACATGGACTGATTTCTGAGAAAGGATGTGTGTCACGGTATTCTTGCAGATGTGATCATCACATTCTGCACATGGAGTTATTTCTGAGAAAGGAGTAAGCAGATTCTGTGTATTGTGCCAAGTGTTTC
>JAECUM010001814.1:22500-26428 GCA_016617855.1 Megalonaias nervosa | reverse complement strand
TTATAGTAATTTGTAAAGGTAAGGAAGGATAGAGATGGGTCTGTAGTTATTTTACCTCATGTTGTGTTCCAGCTTTATGCCGTGGTGTTACTTTGGCAATTTGTCATGTCTGTGGAAATTTATTAGACCTAATACTTTCACTACAAATTAAAGCTATACTCTGCCTTTAGTAGCCTTGGTCCAGTCATATCAAGTCCGGTAGCTTTACAATCACCCAAATTCTGAATATTTCAACACAAATTAAGGACTCGCGTTAGGAATTTCAAACTTTATATTGTTAAGGAGATTTAAGCACAAAACTTTTGTTTGAGTTCTAGATGATCAGAAGAAAGTTTAAGTTCTTTAAGTTTTTCAGCAATTTGAACAAAAATATTATTGAAAATATTTAATATTTCACTTGGATTATCAGAACAAATGCCTTCATGATTGAGAGATACAACTTCAGTTTTACTCTTACAGTTTCCTACACCAAACTCTAAAAATTGTAAAGATAGCTCTCGGGTTATTTATATTTTCATCCGGCACTTTTTCTTAGTGTGCTTTGTTAGCTGTATCATTTTATTTATCCAAATTTTGTATTCAGCTTGATTTCCTACAGATCTGAGATGGTCTCTTTGTTTATTGCATCTAAAATTTATGGGAAGGTCCAGCCTGGCTGGTGGTATTTCTTTATCCTGTGTGCTTTTAAAGGGGCGCTTTTGTTATTATTTCAATGAAAAGATCCATCAATGTGCATAAAACATCATAAATATCTTCAAATATTTGGACTGTATTCCACTGAATCTGTTTCAGATCTTCGAGGAATTTTGTATCGAAGTTTTGAAAAGATCTGTAAGTAATGGATTTATGGATATTATTTATCTTTGATTTGCCATTGACTTTACGTGTTAGAAAAATTGCAAAGTGGTCACTAAACCAATTTTTAACGCCATTACGTCAAGCACTCTCTCTCTCTCTCTCTCTCTCTCTCTCTCTATATATATATATATATATATATATATATATATATATATATATATATATATATATATATATATGGTCTATAAGTGTTTTAGAGGTACATGTTGCTCTAGTGGGTTCATTTACAAGTTGCTCTATACCTAACGATGCAGTAAAATCCATCCAAATAATTTTTGTTGATCATTGATAAGGCCTGTGTTTGTATCGCATACAATGTAAAATTAATTTCTTCACTTTAAATTTTTTTGAAGGCTGAGATATTCATACCAATCAGTATGTGATAGTGGGGGTCTGTATACAAAACCAACTAAGTAGGGATTAGCTTTTCTGGAGTAATATGTAGCCAAATGGATTCCATTTCCTGTACTTCTAGGTCTTCCCTTCTTTTAGCAACAGTACATGTTTTAAAATACACAAGGAGCCCCAGTTCCTCCTGCTTTCCTAAACCTACGATAAGGTTTGTCACAGCCATTGATGTACAAGAAATGTTCACCCTGATTTTCTGTTGACATTGTTTCTGAGAGTCCAAATAAATGTATATTATATTTCGGAGATGTTAGCGATAACTTTTTGGATCCATCATTCCACAAATAACCTGAATATTTAAATGACCTATGTGTACCGGAAACTCATACATTCATGAGATTTACATAGTTGCTGTTATTACAGGCAGTCAAGGAGACATTAACATTATTAAAACTATGTTCACACTGATCATTGCTACAATTATCATTACTGTATAAATCATTAGTTTTTCTTTCATTACACTGAATTACTAATCCATGAAAGTTACTATTTGTATTTACACTATGTAAAATACAAGAATTTATATCAGCATTTACACTTTCACTGTAATTAGACACTTCAATATGTACAAGTAGCTAGTAAATTTCCACATTCAGAACAGCTAGCAGCAAGGGGATCAAATCTGTTTTGACAAGGGATGCCTGGGGTATATGTTAGTCCTAGATAGCTAGACTGGTCCTCCAGATGAATGGAGTCTACCTCTCAGGTTGAGATGGCTTCATTGCCATTTACCTATTCCTTTGGGGCCCCGGGTGGCCGAGTGGTCTAAAGCGCTCGCCTTTACCGATCACTGCCATCACACCTCTGTCCGCTTGGGTTCAATTCTCGGACTTGGTCAGTGTGGGCATGTGAAAAAGCTGTTTGTAGCTTCCCATGGGGCAGTGGTTCTTACCGCGGTTTCCAGGATTCTTCCTCTACCAGTAATACTGGCCACCATACAGAGACTATCTTGCGCTGAGAAATGGCGTTAAACTAAAAAAACAACAGCAGCCACCTATTCCTTGAATCTGTCATGAGCTTTGGTGTTGTGGCAAAAACCACCACACTGATAGCTTTGAATTGTCTGTCTTATGTCTGTGCCCGCATTCCTGTGCTGAATATTTGGTATCTCTACAGTAATTCCATCCTAGGTGTACTGATTGTATTAATGATGGGGCCGACCATAATGTCTGTAGGCTATAGCTATTTCAACCTACTTTGAGCTTAGAGTGACTGTTGAAGTTTGTAATGTGGCTATAAAGACCAGACTAATGAACGACTGCATTTATATTTTTGCCAGCTTTTCTACCTCTTTGGAAGACAGGTGTATATTGTCTCTTTTGCCAAATAAATGTTGCATCACTTGTCCATCTCTGTCCAGGTGACTCCTGTAGACGTAAACAATATCACACTCACATTCACTTGCCAGTTTTCAGATGGCCGCATTGGTATTGCACACATTACAATCTCCCTGGGGGCTATCTCACAAACTAAAACACGACAGTTTTGATTTTGCTTATGGATGTGTGTCAGTAATTGGTAAAAAGCTCTAGAGCATTCCCTTACCTGGCATTGTTCCCTCCAGTTTAGAGGACTATTTTTGTAAACTTGGAGTGATCATGCATTTTTATATCCTCCAGTATTGTCTCTATTTAGTACCTGAAATGGCATGCTTTCTAACACAGTGCTTCGGCCCTTTGCTGTTAGTTCCATGTAAAACGGAACTACCAGTAAGGAGGATGTTATCCCAGGTGGTAGAATGCAACGTATTGTTTGTGTTTTGCGTTGTTGTAGCTTGTCAGTATGGGACTTTATTAATCTTAACTTTATCAATTCTGGCTGAGCTAGTGGCAGTTGGAAAACTGCATTGGGTTTTCATTTGGCAATACTTGAGGTGTCTGTACACTCTTACTTAGAGAAATGGGTTTGGAAGCAATGGTTAGTGAATATCTGTTGATAATCAAAGGTTTTCTCTCTGAGCAGCTAATTTAACCTTTTCTCTTGGTTTCCAGGACTGTAACCCTCATTGGAGTCCACTATATCAGTTAAACCTGTGGATTTGAAACTATCCTTATTCACAGGGGCTTATAAAATAGATCATTAGCCATTCTGATGAAGTTCTTATCTGTTCATTTCATTGTTTCTAACCCCTTCACCTCTATTAGTTTTTCAACACAATTAAAACTTAGTAATCATTTTAGTCCATCAAAATGTGCTTTAATAGCAAACTTAGAATGAGATGAATCAAGAGTGAATTCCTTCTTATTTTGTTGAAGGAAACTCCAATTATCAGAAAAGTTGTGAAATTGGATGAATTTAAATGTACATTGTAGATGTTACCCTCTAAATAGTCCTTAACATGAAGGTCTTGCTCTACATCAGCGAATCTTTCAAATGAAAACTTTGTTGAGTCCGAAGAGGATGAGGAAGTCAAATTTGATGTGATAGGTGATTCCATGATGAAACATATTTATGCTTTTATTAAGTTTGATCCTCTAGTATGCGACATTTCATTTTCATGATTTGAACTAACTGTAGTGGTCACAACAACAAATACTATGTAAAGTGGTACTGAAATACTGGCGTCAAGTGATAAAAAGCAGTTGTGCTGATCACTCAGTGTTGACAGCCAATTCGATGTAATAAAGACAAAAGTAAAAAAGCGATAAAAAGTCAAATATAA
>JAECUM010001814.1:0-17500 GCA_016617855.1 Megalonaias nervosa | reverse complement strand
AGATAAATCATTTAGTCAAATCTCCGCACAAGCATCTAAAAAATTACAAAGAATTTAACAAGTTATCAATGGTCACTGTATTAACATTTCTGACAGAGATATTTTCTTTTGAACTAAGTGTTTCCTCCAATAATCTGAATATAACCAAGTTTATTGCTATAGCACTGCCTGCGTGGCAGCCATCTTGATCAATATGTCACTGACCTGTTGCATGTGGTATCAGTAGCATACGTCCATGGTGTATTTTACGCTCAAAATGCGGTCAAATTTTATTTATGTTCCTAACGTTGACTAAATTGTCTAAATTTAAGAAGTTCAGGGTTAGCGTGGATGAACATAATTCTTGCCTTACTTGTATTAAATACATCAGCATCATTTTGTTCTGTTTGTAATTCTTAGTCAGAGGGGACATGATATTGAGTACTTTAGAAAAGCTGGAAAGCAAGAGATAGATGAATTCATAAATATCGGAGTGCGATGTCTTAAGCCTCCACTCAAAAACATCTACTGCAGTGAGTATAGTGGGGAACGTTCCTCCACTGAAGATTCCTCTGATAGGGTCATCATCTAAGTCATATCCAGGCTGCTAGAGATGGACAACTTGGTGGCTCCAGATGCATCCATGCTACACGAGTCCGATACATTCCTGGAGTCGCACATGACGAGGATGTGTCAATAAGTGACAGTGCCGTTGTTTTTGTTTGGGAGGATTTTTTGCATCTCTCCTCCACATAATACACCTTTTCTCCTTATCTGAGTTTTCTTGTCACATGTCTAATGTACATTAGTAGTGATGTCTTCATACTAGGAGAATGGCTTGTCCTTCTTGTAGTGAATTCAGCTTCACCTATTATCTAATGCTAGTGTGACCAGGGAATGTATTTGACGGGAAAAGAAAATATTTTAGTAAATTATGTTTCTCCAAGGATACTTACCAGATCACATATAAATGACAAATGTTTCAGACTTTTTAATGGAACAATATTAGAAAATGTCAAGCAAACGTATCAAACTTTCTTCAGACTATTCAAGCATTTCAGATACGGTAAAGTTTCTAGCACTTATTTCTCTGCAAATAAATTTATCATATTAGACGTTGTTTTTACAAGAAATATTATATTCCTCTTACGCCAAAATCTTTTTATAACACATTAAATATATAAAGTAATTCTGACACCTGGATACATTTATTGATATGCGTTTAGTAGTTCAGCCAAGAGGCTGTTTTGCATTATTTGTTAATTTGGACCACTTTTGTCCATGGTAAAAAAAAAAAAAAATCCTCTTCATCTACAAGATTGTTACATTTCACTGGTATTGCACAGACCAGTCTTGTAAATATTAAATTACTATCAACTTATAGTGTTACTGGTTATATTATTATTTTACATTTTTCTGGTTTCAATTATATTATAGTTTTCTTGTTCATTATAACACCTAATTTGCATTATTTTGTTCTTTTTATATTTTGCTCCATCGAAATGTATGCATTTTGTATTTAAAATTTAATTTATGTTTACAAAAATCATTGGCAAGGGGGAAAAACTCAGCAACAACCTGAAACCAGGTTCATAAAAGTCATAATTAGTTACTTCCCTTATTTATTGTCATAAAACCTGGCAGGTAATTTGCATGCACTGTACCATGTGTACATGGTTTCAGGATAAAATTACTAGAATTTAATGTCTCGACATTCCGCAAATACTTTGAAAAATAATCTAATTCAACAGAGATCATGGTGATATGACTACACAATGCCATATCTAATTAAACTCGAAAAAGAAACAAGGCCCTTTGACTGGTAACAGGCTCAGGCAATGAGATACAAAATCACCTTGGTAATATACATGGATATTGCTCACAGATCCGAGATCTTGATGGTATAAACTTACAAAGCAAGTTCAGAAATATGGCCTTTACAGTGTGCACAATCTCAAACAAATCGGGTGCAATATCACCTCATTAGTATGAATGGATGTTGCACATAAACTCATCTGTGATCTAATTTATACAAGCTTACATATCAGTCTGATTAAAATCTGATAAGGAATATGGCCTTTAGATTGTTTTATATGCTCAGTCAGTCACCTCATAAAAGTATGTAGATGTTGAACACAATCAAACTGAACATAATCAAACTCATCCGATAACTTGAGGCTAAGAGCTAACATACCAAGTTTGATAACAGTCTTACAGGAAACATGGCCTCTGGAGCGTTCACATCTCAACCAATCAGATGTTACTAACTAGTTTGTGTAGAATATGTTGCTCATAGCCTGGATGACACAAACTTAAATACCAAGTCTGCTTACATTTCATTATACGATGGTTTCAAAGCTCTTTATCTTTCACCCCACCTTTTTGTTCTCTCTTGACATTGATAGTGTTATTACTTTTCATGGTAATTACAGTAGAATAGGACTGGTCTTTGTCATGGTAATTACAGTAGAACAGGACTGGTCTTTGTTTGTCAGACTAAGTTGATAACATTGTTTTTCCTCTGTAAGCGTTACGAACCTGAGAATCTTGGCAACTGATAAAGTGTGAAGTTTTAAAAGCTCACTGACGCTACCTACATTGTTGTCATTTCACAAGAGTAAAGTAGTAGTTAAGAAGGCGGATCATCAACCAAATGCGGTTTCTGGGCCAGAACTCCAAGGACCTGCTGGATTAACTTTTTTAGTGATAAAATATTATTTTTTTTATCAGTATAGTAATAGGCTGATCCTAAACCAAATGCGGGTTCTAAGATCAGAGACCCCCACCCCTCTACAAAAAAGTGGAGACCTCTAGATTTTTTCTAAACATCTACTGTTGTAACCATATTTTATGATAATCTTTTTCATACCTGCTGATTCTCATTGGTAGGATATCCGTTAACATACTGTCAATAATACGAAACTCGCGTATTAAATCGCCCATGTCATATTTTACACCTCGTAAATAAGATCGTATCTGATCAAGTAATTTTTTGTAAGTGATACTTGCTGTTTTACAAGAATTTTTTTTTTTCAAGTTTAGGTTCAATTTTTTTTTAAAGTGTTGAAAGAGAGACACCGACGCCAGATATTATTAACAAAAACGGATTTAATAATGCTCCACTCGAGATTATACCAGAGCCGGTCATTAACAATGGCAAATATGATATTACTCCAAGTATTCTGCGGTAGTATTTATAACATTCTTTTACACACCAGAGGCTTTTGTGATAAAATTTATAATATTGTACTAGTGCGTCAACATCTTGTTTTGAAATTTCTTCTGAAATGTGATTGAAATCGATGATATGTTTTTCATTATATAATTTTTTTTACACAAGATTAAAAGTACTAGTATCAGCAATCGAATCAAGAAACTCACGGAAAATATCATTTTTACAATCAGCTATAAAAATTCTGTATTTGTCATAAACATCTGACGAAGTATCCTTATATCGTTCATCTGTTAGTACCTCATTTTTCTTTAACCAGGTGTATGAGTCAAAAGTATTTCCTACTTTACGTTCATACAAATCTGTTTCATTCACCAAATTACTATAATCGCTTTCTGTTTTATCAATATACCCTAATACCAAGCTTATTTGATCTAACGTGAAAGTTTTTAAAACAAGATGTTGCCTGATAATTGCATATGCGGCCACAAAATTTGCTAGCATTAATGTTTTGAGTGATTTTAATTCAGTTGTTATCAGACCAATAGCAGAAGCTACTTTTAACATTAATTTTTCATATGGTTTTGTGAGTATTTTCTCGACTTCATTGTAATAATTTCGTAATAACAATTGTTTAGAGAGCTGGATTGATGGAAATGAAATATCATCTTCTTCATCTATATCAAAATAAGAATCAGGCTTTGCTACTAAATCTGTTTGGCTGACTTTATCAAAAAACTTTTCTTGCTCAATATCATTAAGATCACTAATTTCATCGTCAAAATTTTTGATTATCTTTATAGATCTGTCAATAATAATCGGATCAAATTCTGGTCTTTTATGTATCATTGGCAAAATTGCATTTGAGTATGCTTTAATAATTAACTCAGTGTCTGGTGTCATAGTAACGATTTTAATTAGGGTTTCTTTGTCGTGGTAGTACATACCGAGATACTTAAAAATTTCTCGTTTTAAAAAACTATTGTATAACTTTTTGTTTCTTTTTATTCTTATTATTTTAGATTCCATAAATCTGTTGAGACCATCATGACTATCTTCTACAAATTTTTTAATATCTTCTCTTTCACCGTAAGCTCGTTGTTTCATTAAGTTCGATTTTATTATCAAATCCAAATTTCCAAGATCAAGCTCGAGCAATATTTTTTGAAATATAATTTCAACTTGTTTAAGTTCTTCTAGACAATCATCAGGATAACAGTATCTACTTATCACTTCAAAATTTTCTATTGCTTCTTTTAGTTGTGGTCCCCGCATATACATAACACGAACAAAATTTTTTTCTTCCTCTGACAATGGAGAATTTATCATTGGAATTGAATAATTTTTTCTGGTATTTATCGCACGTGCCGCTAGTGAATCATCTCCAACCTTTTTGGCGGGGTTAAAAATATTATCATAAAATTCTGTCGCAAGGTCTGTAAACCATTGTGTTGTCATTATTTTATAGCATTAGATTAAATTTGATCATCAAGTGTATATATTTGACATGCTGTTAGTCCTGGAAATGGATGTTCAGCAGCAAGAACATAAACTCGGAAATATAAGTACTTGTTAACAATATTTTCTGTCGGGACTGTAAAATATTGTGCTGTTGAAATATACGTATTTACTGCACTATATAATGTTGTCCAGTCGCTATCATTTTTTGATCCTTCCAATTGCCAATTATAAATTCGGCCAACACTGGAGTTTAATCTGCCGAGCGAATGAAATTGCCAAATAGCAACTTCAGTAGGACATTTAATTTTAATCCAAAAATTTTCAACTTCTCCGTTGGTCGTCCACTCATGTCTATCAGAGAAAGTGTAATAAGGATAATTTTCAGGATAATATGCTGATGCGCTTACCTCAAACCCGGCTCGGTTATCAGTTGCTTTATAAAGTGTATATCCAACATTATTTTTAGTTCGTTTTATACCACCAGACACACTATCAACATACACTTTATTTGTTAGATCATTATGGTTAACTGGAACATATGTCGTAGTTATTTTATTATTTCTCATGTTTATATTACCAGACATTGGTCCACCAGATTTTTTAAAATATGGGGTAAGTTCTTCTTTTAACTGAGCATAACTAATAGCATCAGCATCAGCTTGTGGTGAGGTTGTTGGTAGTCCAGTTATTTTTGAATTATTGCTCATTGTAAGGTTACCTGTCATTGTGTCGCCGGCTTTGTTAAGTTTATTATCGTCAACAGATTTTAGTTGCGCATAACTTACCGCTTGTGTTTGATTTAAGTTTTCTGGCGGATATACAGTTTCTAAACCTAACACTCGTTGACCTGACATGTTAATGATACCTGTAAGTGTTCCACCGGTTTTATCAAGTTTGTTATTATCCACATACCTCAACTGTAAATAACATACCGCTTGAGTTTTATTTAAGTTCGCTGGTGGATATCCAGTCTCTAAATTTATAACTTTTTCCCCTGACATATTTAAGTTACCGCTTAAAGTTCCGCCTGTCAGTGACAACTTATTATCATCAACAGATTTTAGTTGTGCATAACTTACAGCTTGTATTTGATTTAAGTTTTCTGGAGGATACGTAGTTTCTAAATTTATAATTTTTTTTCCTGACATGTTGATATTACCTATAACCGTTCCACCGATTTTATCCAGTTTGTTATCATCCACATACCTCAACTGTGAATAACTTACCGCTTGTGTATAATTTAAGTTTGATGGTAGATGCCTGGTCTCCAAATTTATAATTTTTTTTCCTGACATATCTAAGTTACCGCTTAAAGTTCCGCCAGATTTATCTAGTTTATTATTATCGACGGATTTTAGTTGTGCATAACTAACAGCTTATGTATCAGCAACATTTATTGGCGGATAATCTGTTTCTAAACCTAGTACTCGTTGATTTGACATAGACAGGTTTCCTGTCATTGTGTCGCCAGATTTTTTTAGATAACCTGATAAATCAATATTGCCGTTTGTTATTGTACTTACAGGTGATGAATCTTGTAATGTTGTTCCAAATTTTGTATAATAGCTCATTATTTATTTAATATAACATAAAATTGTTAACATTAGTCAGTTTAATATAACATAAAATGTATAACAACAATGGCAAAATCGTCGATATTAAATTTTGATAGAGAGCGGTTGGTGAAATATAAACATAAGAATGAACTTCCAGATTGTCATTATCTTATTGTTGGACGAACTGGGTCGGGAAAAACAAATTACTTATGAATTTACTGCTGGGCGATAATTTCAACTACGATCGAGTTTATATTTATACAATTAATCCATAGCAAGGTAAGTACGAGCTACTTAACGAATATAATAACAAACTTTGTGATGATCTTGATGCTGGTGAAGATTTTTTTACTATCAAACAACCAGAAGAACTTGTTCCAGTTAATCAACTTGATTCGTCCGAGCATAAGATAGTAGTTTTTGACGATATTCCGCTAAATAATGTAGAGATGAATAAAATAAGATCATATTTTTCACTATCGTGTAATAAGAAATGTAATTCTGTTTATTTAGCTCAAGGTTTTTATAATGTTGACAGATTTATTCGGCGAAATACTGTTTGTTTTATATCATTTCCTGGACTGGACAATGTTGACGTTAGAAATATTGCAAATGAGCAATGTGGTGATGTGACAAAAGATAAATTTATTGAATTATATCATAAAGCGACAGCGGCTAAATATAACTTTTTCTTATTTGATAAACTTACACATGATCCAACTAAAATGTTTCGTTGTTGTATCGAAAATTATTTGCAGTAAGTTTTTGTTTTCGGTAGAAAATTAGTTATAATTTTCCCAATTTTATAAAATTTATATATAATAAAATGGACAAACGAGCAAAATACAGAAAACATATAGAAGATCTAAAAAACTTGATCAATCTCAAGCAGCATTTAAGTAGCGAGTACAGCAAGCACGACGTGGACAAATAACTGCTGCAGAAGCAACAGCTACGATTCTGAAACCAGTTACTGAAGCAGTACTTGGGAAACAACTTGAAACTAAGCCGCTGTCAGAAGAAGAACTTAAGCGACTACAGGAAAAAGGTTTAATCGGATTAGTCAAGGAACAACAAGAAGCAGCTGCCGCAGAAATTGTTGCTAGATCTGCCGAAGAAAGAAAAGATTGGCTGAAGAACTTTCAGCACATATTATTAATCCTGTTACTAGACAAGCTGAAATAGATCGGCTGATCAATAATCCACTTGAATTTGAACGACGATTAGCAAGTTTAACAGTTGGGCCGATTAGAAGAAAGTTAGAAGATATAACGAAAAAAATTGAAGAATCAGGAGATGTATTTCGGGAGATGTATTTGAGAAAAGAATCTTCTCCAAGAGGATTATCACAATTTGAAAATGATTTTAAAAATATAAATAGCAAAATAGAAGATTTTGAGTATAAAATATTTAACATATACTACAATTTTAAAGATTCGAGAATATACGATATTTTTTTAAAAAAAATATAATGTTAACGCAAATATTGGAGGAAAATAAGAAACAGATTGATTTAGTAGTACCGGACAATGTAGAATATGACATAGCTATTAAAAAATACCGACAAGGCATTATCGCCGATCTTTATATCAAAGCTCTTAATCAAATAATTAATGAAAATAAGTTCGATCATCACAGCAATGTTTTGAGTACCATAGCAAAAGAAATAGATTTAAAAAGAGTATCAGCTGCGAGTCTGGTGGAAACTGATAGACCAGCGGAGATTGAAAAACCACTAGTTGTATTACCAGCGGAAACTGAAATTAAAGAGAACATTAAAAAATGACAACAGATAAAATAATAAAATCCGAATACAATACTTTTCTAGAAGAAAATAATATTAAAGATGTCGATAGTATTGATAAATGGTCACAAAATGAATATGATGATTTTATTAAAAAATTAGATGATATTTATAAAATGGAATAAATGCTTATGATAAAATTAATGAAGCTAAAGGAGAAGATCTTAAAACATTTTTTGAACATGCTAGAAATGGTGTTATTGCTAGTAATTTAATGTCTACGGCGAAGAAATTTAGATATGGAAAACCCGAATATGCAAACTTTTATGATGAATTTGAATTTAATGAGACTATTCGCATGATTAAAAAAACAGGAACAGGTGTAAAAATATTTGCATCAACTGCCGAAATGATAGGCAGATTAATGCTGTTGATATCATCAAAGGAAGCTGGGAATGTTGGCGCTGAAATTGACAATGAAATTATTGATATACTTGATCATTTAACATCGGAAAATTTATTAACATCTGATGAATACGAAACTTTACACACCGATTTAATTTTGTAAATATTAATTTTATAAATGTTAATTTTGTAAATGTTAATTTTGCATAATGATTAAATATAAACCAGAACGATTTAATATAACAGTTTTATATAAAAAAAATGTCAACAACATTATTACTAGACTCTAGTACAGCCGCGATAGCTAACGCGAAAGATAGCGCAAATTTTTCAGTAAATTATATTCCACCGGTACAACTTGATACTGAAAAACAGTATGAGATTGGACTATTTTCTTGTACATGTTGACATTCCATGGCTAACGTAAAAACTGGAGTAAATGATGAATTTGATTTTACTTTAACTCCAGCTCCAAGACCTACATGGAAATCAGTTAAAATTCCACAGGGAGCCTACAACGTAACTGATTTAAGTAAGACGATACGCGAATTAATAACGAAAAATGGAGGAGTTTCAGACAATTTTGAACTGGTACTGAATTATAACACATTACGCGCCAGAATAACATTAAAAATTAATTTCATAATAGCTTTTCAATCAGCAACAAGCATAGCGTCGCTGATTGGATTTACTCACAAGCAATATGGATCAACCACAGAACAAATTATAACGTATGATGGTGATTTGCCAGTAAATATAACCGACGTAAACACAATATTAATAAATTGCTCCATTGCGTCTGGATCTTACTCAGCCCAGGGCAGTAAAGGACAAACGATATATAGTTTCTCACCAGATGTTCCACCGAGATCGCTCATGCAAATTAGTCCGCGGCAAGTTATTTATTATCCGCTAAATGTTGAAAATCAAATAACAGCAATAAATATACAGTTGACAGATCAATCTGAACGACAGCTGGATTTGAATAACGAGGTTGTTATTTATTATTTACACTTACGCGCACAATCGACGTCGTGATTGGCAATAAAATTATGCAACCTCAGATATAATAAAACAAAAAAAATTTTACCGAAGAAAAATAGTTGGTGGATTTTTGGGAAATATATTTACTAAAATTATTGAAAATGTTCCGGGAATCGCGCATAAAGTTGTACCAATTGCACTTGACGCGTCAAAAGCTTTTGCAACTGGAGCCTCATCTGCTGCTGAAACTGCGGTGGGACAAAAAATAACTGATAAAATTAAAAGCAATCCACAAAGTGGATCACCACCGACAATCAAACAAGTTATATCAGAAATCGCTCCAACGAAAGAAACTGAACGTGCTATGATAACAACAACAAAAAAACTTTTGTCACCAAAGGGCGAGCAGATTATACAAAAGTTAATATCTAAAGTAACAGCGCCGCAATAAAATTATTTATAATTTTCCCAATTTTATATAATCTAATAAATAAAAAATGTCTGTTAAAAATTATCTCGATTTAGCAGAAACTTATGACATCGACAACACCGTAACAGAATTTGAATATATTGAATATCTCGACGAAAATTCTAAGGAACCAAATAAAAATGGTGTCAGAACATTTAATACCCGAGACGAAGATGTATTTCTACTGCCACACAAGGCAATATTGGAAGTTCGCGGCCAGATTATGACAATAGCTTATGTACCTGTTGCAATTGCAGCTAACACAGAAGTAGCTCTTATAAATGATGGCTGGTGTTTATTTAAAAGTGCTAGATATCAGCTGGCCAATCAAACTGTCGAAGATATTTCAAGTCACCTACAAGTTGTAAGTATAATCTTAAATATTATTTTGTTTTCCGATGATTACTCCAGATCGACTGCAACTAATATGATGTGGTTTAAATATACCGGAAGTGGTGGGTCTGGTTTTATGGCATCGTCTGAGTTTTCAACCGGAGGCAAACCTCTTTTAGTGGCTGGAGTTAATGCCGCTGCAGATGCTGCAACTGTAAGAGATTTTCTTATTGTTAATGCTGCTGCGCTAGATATACTCGAACCAGGTGCAACCGCTGGTAATGCTGCTACAAGAGTTTCACTTGCTGCAGCTTGCAATAATCTTAGTATAACACTACCAGGTGCGGCTGCAACCGGCACTGAAATGTTGAATTTGATTAACAACTCATTTCCTACCGTCAGAAAAAATATACGTTACAATGAAGATTATACCAGAAGAAAGGCACTTGCAGCAGGATCACGTCAGATTACAATGATGCTGCCATTAAGTACAGTATTTGGCTTTTGTCGCGATTATGACAAGGTATTTCGTGGAGTTAAACATACACTTATTTTAAATCGGGCAGAACAAAATGATTCTTTATTTTGAGCAGGTGGAGCTGACGTACAATTTATCATAAACAAACTTGCGCTATGGATGCCGCGAATAACACCATCATTCACTAAAATGGCAGAATTAAATAATATGCTTGAAAATCGCACAAACAAAATTCATTTTCAGCAACATAAAATATATCAAACAGCTGTTCCAAATACCACCGACTACACATGGCGAATTACAACAACATCAAGTGAACAACTGCCGAGGCAATTATTTGTAGTATTTCAACGGCAAGCGCGACGTGGTAACCAACAACAAAATAACGCAATATTTGATAATGTCGATGTTAGACGAATACATGCTAGACTAAATTCAAAGCAATATCCAGAACAAGCAATAGAATGTAATTTTGCAGATGACGCTAATAAAAATATTACTCGACCTTGCATGTATCTGCTCGACGCAGTGCAAAAATATCAGGACGTTGGAGATGGATCTCAGATATCAGTAGAGGAATTTCGTACACTTTATCCGATATTTTATTTTGATGTTAGTAAACATAGCGAGCGAGCTGTCGACTCAACAGCTGATATTGAAATTACCTGGACACTTGGAGCAGTTCCAGTAGCTCAGTTGTACGTGTACGCGCTAGTGATCAGCGACAGATCTATTAAGATTGATTCTGTTGGAGGTAAAATGACAGTACAAGTTTGAAAATTACTAGTAATTTTGCAAGTTTAATCTGTAAATCTGTATATAATGACAAAATATATTGTAAAAGAAATATATTTAACTGATGGCCAAGTTAAAAAATTAGCAGCTGCTGTTTCTAAACAACGGCAGGTATCAATAAAAATAAAACCTAACGCCCAAGCAGGTGCTTTGGGTACTTTAACAAAATTATTGTTAACCAAAAAACAAATAAATAAGTATAACCGCGGCAAACCTTTTGTTTTAAATTTAAGTGCTGCACAAATAACAGCGATGGCAAAACAAGGCGGTTTCTTTGGTCCAGCATTATCAGTAATAGCCAGAACGTTAATGCCTAAAATTTTGCCGGTGTTAGATACATTAGGACTAGCAGCAGCGTCTGGAGCAGTATCTGGCGCAACGAAAAAAGCAGTTGAAGGTCATGGTATAAAGAAACTTTCAGATTAATCTTGTGTGACTGATAAATATAATGCCACGACGAAGAAAAACAACGAAAAAAAAAAGACACCGCGACGTCGAAGAACAACCAAAGGAGGATTTATTCCAATAACTCCACTTTTAGCGGGACTAGCGGGAAGTCTACTGCCAAATCTGCTGGGAATAGGACGAGGACTAAAATTACCGGGCACGAGACGTTGAAAACGTCTGCGTTGAGTAACTTTGATATACTTGATAAGCTAAAACAAGTAAAAAATTTCCACGGAGTTTATTCCAAAGATGAACTTGCGGCATTTCCATTGCCGTCCGCTGGTGGTTCCTGTGTGATAAATATACAAGATTTCAATGACGGGTCTGGTACACATTGGGTAGCAGTTTATAATAACAATTACTTTGACTCATTTGGACTTCCACCGAGCGACGCAATAAAAAAATATATATCCAGATATAAAGTAATAAATTACTCGTCCAATCAACTTCAACCTATTGGAACATCAGCTTGTGGATATTATTGCGTGATGTTCATTAAACAGATGATGTCCGCGAGTTTGAAGAACTCTGCCCCAGATTTTTTAAAATTTATTTGACAGTTTGACAAGCATCCTTCTCACGCCAATGATGAGATTGCACAAAATTGGGAAAATTATAAATAATTTTCTAACAGGTAATTTTGCCAATTTTATCTAAATTACAATATATAATGTCAACATATTGTCTCAAATGTAAAACTAAAACAGAAAATATCAATGAAACAACAGAAAAAACAAAGAACAACAGGATGATGCTGAAAAGTCTTTGCGCAATTTGTGGAAAAAGAAAAAGTATGTTTTTGAGGAAATTGTCTGGAGCTGGATGTATTGACGTTGTCAGGGACGTTATTTTAGTAGACGATTGATAAATAATGATATGCAAGTGCGATTCTGACAGAGATTTATGTCTCGAGCAAAATAAAATTGTCACATACTGTCAACAATGTAACAACAGAGAAATAATTGGAACAGGTATAGACATACATAAAGTAATGGGAAATTGCCGAAACCAAAAGACGGTTGGACATTGCCAGGCCATAAATATACTGGACCTTATAATCCTCTTGATAAACAACTTGATGAAAACGATAATCCGCTACCAGGACAAGAGCATTACAATCAAGTTGATGAGATAGCAATGCGCCACGACATTTGTTATCGTGATATAGAACGTCCTGATAACGAGAACTCAAAATCAGACTGTGATAAGGTAATGTTGGACAAACTTCGTGATATGAAACCGATAAATATGCGAGAAAGGGTTGACCGAAAGTTGGTGCAGGGTTTTATTGGAGCAAAATATAAACTTGGACTCGGAGAGTCTCGACTTGGCAATGATGATCTTGCAGCTGAATTACACAAACCTAAATAAAAGGTTTCCGCGACGTAAAGTTGTCGTAAATGCCGTTGACGATATCTCGGCGATAGATTTAGTTGATGTGTCAAATCCAGCTGAATTTAATGATAATAAGAGATATCTTTTTAATGTCATAAATGTTTTTAGTAAATACGCGTTTAGTGTTCCAGTTTCAGATAAGACAGGAACGTCGATAACTGATTCGTTGAAACAAATAATAACAACTGCAGAAAGGAAACCAAATAGAATCTGGACTGATCACGGAGCAGAATTTTTTAATAAAAGTTCGAGCAGTTTTTGCTGCAAAATAATATCAAAAAATATGTTACCGGAAATGAAGGTAAAAGCTTTGTCGTGGAGCGATTTAATCGTACACTAAACGAAAAAATCCATAAGTATTTATCAGCTAAAAATACAAATAAATATATTGATAATTTACAGAACATTGTTGACGAATACAATAACACGAAACATCGAACCACTAAAATGTCGCCAGATGACGCAATTAAAAATCCGATATTGGCGAACGAAAACATGTATCGAAGACATAAATTGAAAGTTGGTGATCGAGTTAGAATTTCTCTGACGAAAACAACATTTGAAAAAGGATTTACTCCAAACTGGAGCGAAAAGTATTTGTTGTTGATAAATTATTTTTAACAATACCTGTAACATACGCGCTGAAGGATTTATTGGGTGAGCCTATAACTGGTAGTTTTTACGACTTCAGAAAACTTCCCAAGACGTATTTGTTATTGAAAAAGTTATCAGAAAGCGCGGCAACAAAAGTTTAGTTAAATGGAGAGGATATAGCGATAAATTTAATAGCTGGGTACCAACTAAGTCGATACAAACTTAGAAAATCTCTAGAGTTTTTCCCAGTTTTGTGCAATAATGTTATTATAAATTTGTTCGTACTTTACAAGTACAGATTTACATTTGATAGTTTTACATAACGAAATTAAATGTAATTTTCTTGTATTATCAGCTGGCATTAAATTAAATATTTTAATAAAAATAAAATCATATTTTATATTTCTTTGATGGCCAGTTATTTTTATATTTAAAAAAGGTTTGATAAGCTGCCAAAATATTTGTTGCTCGGTACTGTAAAATTAAATTTTATTATTTTTTTTAGAAATGTGATACTTAACATTATATCGTCCAGTTGTCGGTCTGCTGTATTTTTTTCTGTCAGCGACAGCAACCACTTCATCATCGTCATTGTTGTCGTACAAAATATCATCTTCGCTATAGCTAGAAAATTTATCTGCGACTTTATCGTTAGTGATTGTATAACTTGCTGTAATTTTATCGTTAGTATATATATCAGCAAGTCTTTTCATCAAGTTCATATTATAATATACTTTTATCTAATTTATAATAATAATGTCTGCGAAACGAAATCTCCTGATGTTAAATATCATCAAAAAGTTAATATATTAAATTACAGAGAATTAGCTGAGGCAGTTCGAAAATGTCTGTCGGGTTATAGCAAATTTGGTTAATGTGAATATAATGCAAGGCGAGTCTGATAAATTTCTCCTAATAACGGCAGAAAAAAATAAACTAAATGAAAGTTCATTTTTAAAATTAAAATTTGATAAAGATGATATTTTGATGTTTGCACATAACTGTCTTACTAAATCTGAATTAAGAAATATAATTAATCATCATATTTAAAACTAAATCTATCAAAAGTTGACGTCGAAGTTGCTGTCTTAGTTTTACCATCTGCTACATCTTTTATTGATTTGTTACAAATTTGATGATATTTTGCGGCAGAATAAATTGATTTAAATTTTATTTCTTCTTCAGTTTCTAAATTTGTTGAGATAATCGATCTAGAATATCTAACACCAACAGCATTTCCTCTTCTACTATTTTCTTTTGATGTTACCAGATCTAAATTTTCAATCTTATTATCTGTCTTGATGGTGTTAATATGGTCAATAACTAAATTATTTGAAATAGCTCTATTAAAAATTTCATAAACAAATTTATGTGATAGATAATTAACTTTATCTGTTTTAGTTCCTCTAATAGTTATCATGAGATATCCGCTGTTTTGCATAAAACCAACAACTTTTTTAGTTTTTCTATGCCGGATAATTCCGCGATCATTAGCTTCTTATAGATCAAATACTTTATGAGGTTGAAACACATTTAGTAAAGCTAAATTCTTTACCCTATAAACTCGCTGACCTTCTGGAATGTCCTCGCAAAACAAAATATAAATAAAATCTTTTCTGAACATTTCGGTGATATCTGTATCATCTCCTTAGACTGAAATTATCATACCAGCCGGAGTTGGTTTTCCTACAGATTTTTTAGATTTTATGTTAATAACTGAACCAAGTGCATTTGTAGCATATAAGTTGTACTTTGGGTGAACATGATATGTTTCTTGCTCTTCCGCTGTCAATCTCATATATCTCAAAATCTCTGTCATTATACTATAGGTATTTTATATTTCTAATTGATTTTTTACGTAATTTTTAATTAAATATTAAAATACTATACATAATGTTAAAATTGCGCGATATTGCTAAAAAGAGCATTATCAAAGCAGAAAAAATTGCTACCGCATTTTCAGTTTACGACAACAGTTACAAATTTGATGTTCAAAATGTTTTAGCAAATTTTAACTCCACAAATTTATGTCATCTTTTACAGCCTGTTGTATCTAAGGAACTTACAGCTCATAAAAGTATCAAACTAATAGTTCAGTATCATATGATTTTATCAAAGTTACATGTGATTGAAAAAGATATACTTGATATAGTTTTTGAAAATACAAGTTTTGACAGCGAAATTTCAGAACCATATCTAACAGCTAAATCACGAAAAATATTAACTGGAACAAATATTGCCACAGTCGCCGATGCAATACACCAAGAAATAAATAAAAAAAAATTGGATTAATTTATTTCATCTGGGTCAGGTTGGAAATTTGAAATGATAAAGGAAGTTTTAATTCATACAGCAAAATATAACATACTTCGAGGTAGTTCTTACGTTGATCTTCCAAAAAAAATTAAAAACAAAAAATGCTGTATAAATGTCAAAAACAACGACGATGAATGTTTCCATTGGTCAATTTTGTCTGAGAGACATCCTCAGAGTGACCACAGTGACCGAATTGAAAAGTATTTGCCATACAAAGAAGAACTAGATTTTAACGGGATAATTTTTTCAGTGGCAGAAAATCAGATACCAAACTTTGAAAAACAAAATAATATTTCAGTAAATGTTTTCGGACTAGATGAGCGAGAAAATGTTTACCCAAGATATATTTCAGAGACTGCTACACAAAAGACAATAAATTTATTATTTTATAAAAGACATTACGTTTGGATAAAAATCTTTAACGGTTTAGTTGGCGGACAGTATAATAAAAATAAAAAGAAGAAATATTTCTGTTACAAATGTCTGCAAGATTTTTCTAAGAATGAGAAACTACAGAAACATCTTAAATACTGTGTCAACATTCAAAGAATAACTATGCCAAGCGAAAAAGAAAAAGTCTTAAAATTTAAAAATTACGATCATAAGCTAAATATACCTTTCGTTATTTATGCGGATTTCGAGTGTTTACTCGTTCCAGTGGCTGGTGCTGAAAATAATCCTAATAAATCAAGGACAAGAAAAATACAGCAACATGTTCCTTGCGGAGTAGCTTATAAAGTAGTTTGTTGCGTCGACGATAAGTTTTCATGTCCTGTTAAGTTATACAGATGTAAAGATAGTGAATCTGAAAGTCCGGCGGTATGGTTACTAAAAAAATCTGATAGATGATGTTAATAAAATTTCTAACAAATTATTTAAGACAGCTCCAATGAAAATAACGTCCAAACAACAACTTGAATTTAACGAAGCGGTTGATTGTCATATTTGCGAAAATCTTTAGTAGACTCTGATAAAGTGCGCGATCACTGTCATCTAACTGGCCAGTATCGTGGGGCAGCTCGTAATAATTGCAATTTAAAATTTCATGCACCAAAGTTTATACCTGTCGTCTTATATAACTTTCGCGGCTATGATAGTCATATCATTGTAGAAGCTTTTGGCAATGAGGAAATTAAATCTAAACTAAAACTAAATAATAAGATAAAATGTATTCCAAATAATTTTGAAAAGTATATGTCAGTTACTCTCGGAAAATTACGTTTTATTGACAGCCTGCAATTTATGGCAGCTCCGCTAGATAAGCTCGTAAAAGGTTGTAGTAGTTTCAGTAATCTGCGAAGTTGCTTTGGTGAAAACTACATCGATCTGACAAAAAAAAAGGTATCTTTCCGTATGAGTATCTCGACGACTG